>JAHWFP010254087.1:1672-44061 GCA_023313725.1 Lithobius niger
CCCACTTAATCTCTTTGGTTTAGAGAAAAAAGGATAAAACTTCCGATTAATTTTTTTTACTTGTGGAAATCAAAGTTTTCGCCCAATTAATCTCTTTGGTTTAGAGAAAAAGGATAAAACTTCCGATTAATTTCTTTACTTGTGCCGATAAACTTCCGATTAATTTCTTTACTAGAGTATGGCAGTTAACTTCACCAACCAAGAGCTAGCTGACATGCATTACATGTACGGTCGGGCCGACAGCAATTCTGTAGAAGCAGCCAGGCTGTATGCTGTGAGCTATCCGAACCGAAGGCATCCGGACCGTCGTACATTTATTCGGCTTCACCAACGTCTGTGTGAGCGCGGGTCATTTGAGGTAGCACCACGAGAAGGAAAGCCAAGAACTGTTCGTACCCCTGAACTGGAAGAGCGGGTGTTACGGAGGGTGGATGATGATCCGGGAATCAGCACAAGGCGAATTGCTTTGGCAGAAAACGTAGACCGTAATGCTGTCTGTAGGATCCTGCATGATGGACTGCTGCGGCCATATCATCTGCAGCGGGTGCAAGCCCTAGCTGAGAACGATTATCCGGCAAGGGTCGTATTCTGCCAGTGGCTTCACCAACGATGTGCTGCAGACCCTCTCTTCCTCAGCAGTGTTGTTTACTGATGAAGCCGCCTTCACCCAAGATGGAATTGTGAACTTCCACAACACCCATGTCTGGGTGTATGAAAATCCTCACGCGACCCTGCAAGCGCGAAACCAGCATCGTTTTTCAATCAATGTGTGGGCGTGTATTGTAGGAGATCACCTCATCGGGCCGATCATTCTACCCGACAGGCTTACAGGGGCGGAATATCTTACCTTCCTGCAGTATGAATTACCTGATCTGCTCGAGGACATCCCACTGGGGACACGGCAGAGGATCGTGTTCCAGCACGACGCGGCACCACCCCCACTTCCTGCTTGCTGTGAAGCAGTATCTAAACAAACAGTTTGAGGAGAGATGGAATGGCCGAGGAGGCACAATTCCATGGCCTCCCCGTTCACCTGATCTCAATCCATTGGACTACTGCATCTGGGGCTACATGAAGGGACTTGTTTATTCACGCAGTGTAGACACTGAGGCAGAATTGCGCCAACATGTTCATGATGCATTTCAGCAAGTTAGGCAGAACCAGGGGGTCTGTGCAAGGGTTCGTGCGTCTCTCGGTAGAAGAGCGGCGTCATGCATTCAAGCAAAAGGGGTCCACTTCGAACATTTGTTATGAACTCCTAGTTTCGTCATGGCAGTGTGCAACAACGTTTTCAGTCTGCATGAGGCACGAAAGGTTCCTTCTGGGGAAGCGGTCAGAGCCACCGTCTAGGCGATTCCGCCTTACTATTTTTTTGGGGGCGTTTTGCTTTGTTTCTAGCAATTACCTAGCTGGGGAGGTGGGGACCAACAACCCTAATGTGTGGGCGCCTCGTCTAGGACGGATGAGCAATAACTTTGTAACGAACGGTTCGTTCCTAAGCGTGTCTTCACCGTCATGTGTTGTTTCATTTTTTAAGCATGGGGTGCGCTGCCCCTGAAAGTTGGCTAACTACGCCTGTGTCACCGTGGGGAACAGGCCCCGTTATCTCGGAAACGAGTCATTTTCGGCGTATGAATTATGGGGTGGTTTTTTTTTTGATAGATGTGATCAGTTCTACCTCCCTGTCGATTTACGACTATGATTTCTGATTCACGCTGTATATACCAGCTTGAAAACTGAACGTATTCATTACGATTTTCATATTTTAACATCACACTTTATAATTTTTTAGGCTACTATATTACAATTTTTCTTCGGCGATCTATTGGCATAAATAATTTTAATTTTTACCGTATTAGTCCCCATGGGATTTACCGTTTATCGATCCCATGGTAATTATTAGCAAACGATTAAAAATTAGTACAGGAACACACACAGCGCCATCTCTCGGCGGATTTCAGCAATGCGTAGTTGATGTAGCGTGTTTAAAGGGAGAAAGTCGACAACGCAGCATCGCCTATAACTTCTCGTTGGAGACAAATAATTGTATGAACTGGTTAACTGGTAAGCTAATAAAACGTAGCATTACGTTATAAATATTAATAATAACACTAAGAATGTTCAGTCCTTTTGTTATTATTTATTTTGAATTGGGATATAGTCCAATAAATCAGCCCTCTAGCTTTTGTGGATAATACGGCTAAAAATGCTTTCGCACTCAGCCTGCTACCAGACTAAAACTAACTCATGCTAATTAATTTGAAATTAGCATTCGTTAGTTTTAATGTCAGGTTACAGGCTTCGTGAGAAAACAGTAGTTGTATTATCCACAAAAGCTCTAGGGCTATTACTGTTGATTACAGACATTATTCTCCTTGAAACCGTCTTGTAATTTTCTACCGAGAAGACGAAAATTAATTTCTTTCCTTCCACGAATTTGGGAGACAAATCTCATCTTCTGAGAAGCTTAGTTAAACAAACAAACGCCCAAACAAACAAACACACGTCGCATCTCGATCGAACCTCTAGCGTTTCGTTTAATTTTTACCTTTTCCTTCATAATGAATAGGCTGCACTATGGTGGGTAATTCAGGCCGCACGGACTGCCATAACACGTTGAGCCCATAACTATATACGTATATCATTAAAGCTGCATTATTGGCAATGAAATTTGTATTAGGATAAAGCGGTTAGGGAAGTTGGCTTGAGAATTACGACCGGGAGTAAGTTAGGGGAATTAGTACGTAGGTCGTGTTCATGAAACAGCCACCTATTTTATCCCCCGTCTGGTGTCCCCATAGAATCGTTAGCTCTGCCGGTTTGCCCATAATAATCGCATTTACTGTCACAGTAAGGTTTAATTAAACACGAAACCCATGAGTTGTGGACATAAACCAAACGTGTTTGGTATTGCACTCAGTCGTACGAATACCTTCATGGCGATGATTACATTTCCTAACAATATGGCTGAACAGAGTTTGAAAGCGAGAGGTGTATGTATAGGTGACTCGCAAAATAACTTGCTTTCATCATTCCTTCTTTCCCCGTCTAATTCCACACTTTCATCGACAATTGACGTTGCACAGTATACACTGGAACTCGTAATTATAATGGATTCACTGTATTCGAGTTCACTTAAAAGCCGGTTGCCACCAAATTATACCACACGCCATGGCTGTTTGCCGTGACGTGCATATCACGTGACTGGGCTAGTCCAATCAGATGACCAAACAGCCGTTGTTCTCGTTCGTCATTGGCTAGCTCATGGTGACGTCACGGCAAACAGCCATTGCGCATGATTTAGCATTGCTGAATCTAGGCCTATCGAGTTCTCTCTCGCAGGAAGCAAAGGAATGCACAAAGCACAAATTTTCAACGCTGCAAACAAGCTACGTGACTCCCTAATTATTGAGTAAAAATTTGGTACGCCCTCGTCCACCTGGAATCAAGCTATAAAGCTTAACGATATTAGTGTCACTAGATGGCGCCAGGGAAATTTCTTTATATTTTTCAGTGGCGTCATCCAGTGACACTAACATCGTTAAGTTTTATAGCTTGTTTCCAGGTGCACGAGGGCTTACCAAATTTTTATTCAATTATTAAGGAGTCACGTGGCTTGTTTATTGCGTTTGAAAGTTTTGCTTTGTGCATTCCTTTGCTTCCTGCGAGCGAGAGAGAACTCGATGGGCCTAAATGCTGTAATGCTAATTTGGTGGCAACCGGCCTTTAAGCGTACATTTGTGGGAATAAAATTTAATTGGTTACTGAAACAAGTCAATTCACCTTTGTTGTGTAAAACAAACTGGACCTCCACAGCATTAGGAGAGGAGAAACAAGGAAACCATCACAGGGTTCCCACATGTCATAAAATTCATAAAATTCTTTGACTGTTTCGAAATGTCATAAAATACTGTTTTGTGACATAAATAACACAAAATATCAGAAATTTCTAGAAAATTCTGTAAAAAAAAATCGCACTAAGAAGACAAACTTGTATCATGAGTGGACCATAAAGAAGGCAAGGTTTCTTTTTTTTTTTTATTTAAATTTCTTTGAGTCTTAAGTCATCCGAAGCAATTGAATGCTCGTATGGCTGAACCGGCTCAATTTTGAACATTACCAGACTTTTTAGAGAAGAAGAAATCTGGTAAAGGGAGGTGCCAACCCGGGGATTTGATCCAGAAAACCTCCGATCATCGTAGGGGCCGAAATATGGTCCAGAAATGGCCAAAATAGTTCCCATAGCCACTGAAGGAGCATGGTAGCCTCTCACGCTACCCTGCCCGGCAGTCCTGGCAGGGACTTCTAAAAGAAACACCGCCCTGATTTCTGAGGGAGAAATGCTCCCCAATCCCCCACCTTGTAATGTTTACAAGATTGTAAGCAGAGAAAGGAACGCAATGTCACAATCGGAAGAACTCTTATTCGTCTCGAATTATCGGTAGTTTAAGCAGTGTAAAGGATATTAAACACACATTTGCTGTTCTGACCACCTTCATCAGAAGCGCGAAAACAAATTGTAGAGCAAAGGTCAGATCAGTGTCAGTGCGCCATTTAAATCAGCCGCGTCGACTCGTGCACCAATGATCGGCATGGTGGTTGTGTTGTTTTTCCTACAGGCGGTTGAGGTCGAGGGAGAAGTCGGGTGCAACCAGTCGTCCTATTTTTCCATAGGTAGGGCTGGAGTGTTAAGCAGAGCTTTCCTTTCATTGAAAATGTGACACTTTTGCAACATTTAGAAATCATTTGGCTATAGACCAACATCCACAGGTGCCTGCTGAATATGCGTACTCTGGGGTGAGAGGGTGAATCAGATTATTGTGGCCCTAATGTGGGCGGGGCGAAATTCATGACTTTTTTCAGAACCTTGGAGAGTGTCCTGAAAAATTGTAGGTTACATTTTCATTTCGTCTAACCCCCTCCCCCGGACTCAAACACTAAGTCAACCAACACCAAGTGTTAAAAACGAAAAAAAGTTGGTTAAAAATTGTACGATAGTTGGTTAAGAAAACAAGATGCCGATTTATCATGAAAGTGTCACAAAATTTGGATCCGTTTTGGCATAACATTTAAAAGAAAATTTACGATTTTAGCATGGCATTTTTTAAAAGATAGGAAGCCGTGCACAGAATGAAACAGTTATTTTAGTGATATGCTGGATACATACGTAGTAAGACTAGGATCTGTACTTGGTCCCTTACTCTTTAACTAGCCGAAAACCTGTCAGAATAACGGGTCCTAGTTTTAACGTACTGAATTGAGAAAGTATGCTTTCCCGCTGTTACTTTGCTGCTTTCAATTGGAGTTCGTTTGTACGGTTTTCAGAATTTAAAAACGGAAGACTGAAATATTGATGACAATGATGGCCTTAAAATAAAATTTGAATCAAAGAATTTCATAGATGAACTAAAGAAAATATTGATTATCAAAGATAATGAAATGAAAACAACCAATGAAAACAAATATTGACATTTTAAATGAAGGACATTTTGGAATTGACAGACTGAACAAATAATGATAGATAAATATGTAAACGTGCTCGAAAAAAAGGCTATGAAAAACTTATTGATTCTCCTACAAAAATGGAAATTGTTAAATAAAATTAAAAATTAATTCATTACTCAAAAGTTGTATTGATTATATACTATATACGTATATAAACAAATAAATGGTTGACAAGAGGTTTGACGATTGAAGAGAAAATGTCTGATCACTACTTCACAGCATCCTGTGAAGTGTTCGTTTGTTCATCGTGTGAATCTGCTAGCCAGGTGCGGTCTCCATCTCTCTTAGGGGACATTTACAAGATCGAGGTTGTCCAGCGGCATTTTACAAATGGCATTGTCGGTTTAGAGAACTTAACATATACGGAAAGACGTATGGTTACAAATCTTGAGTCGCTGGAGCCGCGAAGAGTTCGGGTGGATCTCACCTTAAAATTGTCTGGGGATTCGTGGAAATTGATCAATCTTTGTTTGATTTTGCACCACGTGTCAACACACGAGGCCACCTTTTTTAATTAGCAGTACAAACTTCGCACTGCGATTGTAGAAATAACTTATTTTCCTTGAGAGTGTTTGTGTCTAAGCACTCCCTTCCAGCAAAAATGTTTTGGGCGGTGAGCAGTGACAGAAGTTGCTGTCACTGCTCACCGCCCAAAACATTTTTGCTTGAAACCTATCTTGAAACGTCCTGAGTTTTATTGTTGATTTCGCTTTTAGCTTTGATGTCCTAGCTTTTTTTAGGTTTGCTCCGGTGGCGTTTAGTGAAGGCTGGCTGTTAGTGATCCTCGGATCTTTGCCAGACCGGCTGTTCCTGCGGAAAAATTTTCCTTATTATGATTATTATATCCTGAATTTGGAACCAAAAATTATTTATAGCGTGGAAGAAATTGCGACGACAGTGATGAATTTTTAAATTTGTAAAACAATCTTAAGTTGTTATGATAACAACATAATTAATTAAGTGGTTCTCGGGAGGGGCCTGAACAAAATTTACGCGAGCGCACGGTGTTTTATTTTACGTTTTATTCGTGATTTTTCAGATGCGTGCGATGGTTTTTTGGTTTTTTTACCAAACAAAAAACGAAATCAGTAACTTATATTTTGTTGTGAAGTACAATATCTATGTTTTAATGCCATGATCAGTGTAACAGTTGCATATTTGATAAAAAAAAATCATTCTTTAGATCTAAGTTTTTAGTTGTCACATGCCTCTGAACGACCCTTAGATTCGTTTTGAGGCGATCACGTGAATGGAGCAGAGAGCTGATATGGTCATCGGCTCCAGCAAATCTTGGGTGAAAGTGCTGATGCATGATCGGAATTTTTTTTAGACAGTGTTATCAATAACGTTTCATGTGTTAAGAAAAAAACCATGCGTGCACTCCTGGGAATCACTTAATTAATTTTTAGTGGCCTAATACAGGAAATGAACAAAATCCATTGGAACAAAATAAATAAGTACGGTCGGTGTTGATGGTATGCATGTAGAAATGAATGAAAGTATACACTTTATGTATGAGATAAATACAATGAAGACTAAAAATAATAAAAAAAAGGAGGTTAAAGGTATAAAACCATGGGAACCAGTTCAATTAATTATTAATATGAAATTAATAATACTAATATTATTAATAAAAAATTTATATTTGGAAGAAGATCAAAACATTAGGAAGTATCGAAGGGCAACATGTAAACAATATAATGAGCTGAAAAATGTAGGTCATAATAAAACAACTCTTGACAAACAGGATTACTGTAAAAGGTTAATTGGAAAAAGAAAGAAAAACTGGAAAAAAAAACATGTGGAAAGTTAATGAATTGATCAGAAAGAATAATGATAAGAAAAATATTGATCAAATAACACAAACTTCATTTAGCCAAAAAAAAAAATACAAATATGAAAGATAGGTTACCTGCAAAATGTTTGAGAAGCATTTTCCAAAGCAAGTATCAAATCTCAAAAAAATATTATGAAGAAAAAAAAAAGTTAATTGAGGAAAATGTTGTCATGGTGTTATTTAAATAAAATTGCAGGTAGAAATATTGTAAAAGAATCAATGGAAATTAATAATCAACAAAGAAAGAAATTGAAACAATTATGATGGAATCCAAACTCAATTGGAATTTATGGAATAATAGCAAACCACATAAAAGAAGTGAAGAAAATATATCGCACAAAATTTCTATAATAATAAATAAAATTATTGATGAAGAAAAATAGCCAGAAAAACTAAAGACACAAATGTTAAGACCAGTACATAAAACGTTCCTATATCTGACAGTAATAATTATACGCCAATTTTATTAGTTTTGATTATAAATAAAATAATACAAAAATACCTTGCAAATAAATACAATTTTTTCTTAATAAATTGCTGATATTTGTGTGTGACTGATTTCCTACATCTTTCGGTGTTTTTCCTCCTTCTCCCACGCTATTCGGCTCTTTTTTACTTCCATGGGGATACTAACTCCCACGCTGTTCGGCTCTTTTTTACTTCCATGGAGATACTAACTCCCACGCTATGCGGCTCTTTTTTACTTCCATGGGGATACTAACTCCCACGCTATTCGGCTCTTTTTTACTTCCATGGGGATACTAACTCCTACGCTATTCGGCTCTTTTTTACTTCCATGGGGATACTTACTCCCATGCTATTTGGCTCTCTCTTACTTTCATGGCGATACTAACTCCCACGCTATTCGGCTCTCTTTTATTTCCGTGGGGATACTTACTCCCATGCTATTTGGCTCTCTCTTACTTCCATGGGGATACTAACTCCCACGCTATTCGGCTCTTTTACTTCCATTAGGATACTAACATACGATAAAAATATAACCGTCACCCCTTTTTTGACGTCTCATTCTTTGAATAGATGTTTTTTTCCCCTCCATATCAAGTACGACCCCAAAGGTCTATTTCTTTACCGTTAGCCAATCCCTCGATAAAAATCCGTTTTAAAATGTGGCGTCTACGAGATTTTTTGTTGAATATTGGGAACTAATTTTATTGCAATTTGCTCTTATATAATTCTTTGCGCCCTAACGATAACCCTTACGTTTCATCTGTGTGTGTGCATGTACTAAGTTTTAATCGTTTGCTAATAATTACCAGGAGATCAAAATCTCAAGGACTAATTTGCGGTAAAAATTAAAGTTATTTATGCCAATAGGTCGCCGAAGAAAAATTAAAAGATACTATCCTAAAAAATTATAAAGTGTGATTTTAAAATACGAAAAGCATTCAGGTTTGTACCGACACAAGCTTTGTATTCATGCCGTTTCGTCTACTACGCCCAAGGCCAATTGAGATAGTAGCTGCGTTCCTCGCTGACTATCTTAGTTGGCCTTAGTTAGATTCTGCTGGCGATCGGCGCATGGTTGTTATAAGACAGGCAGAGTGCACCTTTAAGCGCATCAAGTAAGCTCAAAAGAAATTATACATTTTTTCAGTCGTTTTATAGCGATTCTGACCAATACATATTCACTAGCGAAAGCCCGTGCTACGAACGGGTGGTGTTTGATGCACCGTTAAAAACACTGGAACGATTTCCTTCCTCATGTGTTTTACGGAATGCGTGTATCCCGTCTATGTGTTTTTGCGTACCCTGTCTAGGAAAGGGTGTTTTTCGTTTGCTTCACTCCCTCATTCAGCGTATCCCTTGTTCCGGAGTCCATACACTTACATTACATATGATTCTTTCCTGCAAAAATGGTTAGAATACGCGTTTGTACATGTGAAACAAATAAATACGCCTTTGTGCATGTGAAATAATAAAGCCTTTGTATAGCAGAAATAAATAATTACGCCTTTGTATACCTGAAATAAATAAATAGGCATTGGAGACATTGTAAGAGAGGATTAAACAAACGAAGCTTCAACAATCAGCAAGAGGGCGAGCGGGCTCATTCTTGCCACGGTAGCAAAGAAAAAGGGCGAGCGACCGACAATGAAAACGGATATGTGCTCTATCAATTACTTCGGCCGTCTTGTGGTGGCCGTCTTGTGGCCGTCTCGTTGCCGTCCATCCTACGCGACAACTCGATTTTATTAATAAAGATATTTCATATTTCAAGATCTTAGATTGAGCTCCAATGTATATTAAAAAGCCAGGCACACACACATGTAAAAACAACGTGTTGGTATTTCGACATTGGATGGCATCCTCAGAGTAAAAGACGGCATAAAAATCCCCTACATTTTGTTCAAATCGAACAAATCCTGTCCTACAATGCATACGATTTCAGCATTAACAAATGGCAAAATTCGTGTTACAGCAATTCGTGTGCAGGAGCGTGTGATAGCTTGTGGAAAGAAGTTCGGAATCTAGTGAAAGTATATAAACAAAAGGCCCATTGAGAGCAGGAATGTGGAAACCTTAAGCAACCTGTTTCCATGTTCTCAATGGGCCTTGCTTATCCTTTTCCAGCATTCCTTACTCCTTTCCACAATGGTTGCCACACGAATTTGCTGTGTGTTGGTGCTGACATTTCGTATCTTACGCATTGTAGGACAGGATGAAGAACGAGCTGGATTTGGACAAAATGTACGGAATTTTTACATGACGTTTTGTACTCTAGAGAATGACTTGCCATCTAATGTCGAAATATGAGTACGATGTTTTTACCGGTTTGTGCATTTTCCCACGTTCTATCGTCATTCGTTGACTCCGAAATCGTCCATCGCAAGTCGGAAAGTCATCGTCCCTTATACCCTTTGCTCAATGACCAAGGTCAGATTAGAATTACTATAACTTTTCCCCCCAATTTCTCCTCCCTCCCGCCTTTCTTCCTTTTTTTGGTTTTTGCGGCTGATTGGATTACCGTAAATACACGTGTTGCGCCGAATTAGCAAAAAAGAAGCAGAAAAGCTGGCTAGCAGTAGCAGCCACATTGTGGGTTCCTTTTTTGTCTGTGTGAGTGTTTGGGTCTGTTTGTGTGTGATTAGATCTTAACTGGAAGCAGTGAAAAATGAGAAAAGCAATTAACTTAGTGCTGGGCTTCATTATGTCCTAGGCGCGTGCTGCACGAGATGCTGTTCTATACCCACTCAACACCGCGCGATCACGTTCCATGGTACTTGGACTTAATGCGGTAAAAACAATGAAGCCAAGTAATTCTGCACCACCGCCTTGAGCACAAACAACAGCCTCTTAAAGAGTTTGGTAGGTTTACCAGGAGTCCTTAACCGAACTCTTCGTGGTTTTACACAATAAAATTGCTTAAATGTGACTACAGAGAATTAAAACATGGTGCAGTGACGCTCAAAGAAGAACGGATGTATATATATACTTAGACAAGAAGAACTAAGATGCGATGCGAGCAGTGATTGGCTGTTGTCACTGATGTCATAGACGCTGTCCTTTTTGAAGGAACGCTGGTAACTTTAGTTCTATCCGGACTGCATCTGTGACGTCATAATTCCCCACATCGTTTATGTCGGAAGAATTTTTTATCTAAAAAAGGAGATTATTGTTTTGCTTGCCTAATAATTGGATAATTGGATAATTGGATAAAGCAATTCATTGCAAGGATGGGGTCCTGTGCATGAAAAATGGCCGCGAACCAGTGGCCATTTTTCGATGCATAGGGAGCGATATTTGAATGAATTGATAAACAGTTACCAAAGTAGAACGACTACATAGGGTGAGTCATAAGTTCCTTACACACCACCAAAAGCCCCACGGTGTTGGAATTACGCACCTGACTCACAGGAATTTGTTTTGTTTCTAAGATGGGGGCCACCCCATGAGCTTGCGTTGGGGCACCCTGCCCCCTTAACCCCCACATATAAAATTTAACTTTGTTCCTTTGAAAAATAGACGTTTGGTTCCAACAATTGGGGAAATAAGCACGTGGCTCAGCCAACGTGGATCGCCAAAAACGGCATGCTCATTGGATAAACGGGATGCGTTTTATTATATCTTTATTCTTCAATGTAGCCAACACGCCCACTTGAGGGCTTCCCTGCAATGAGGAAATTGTCCGGTGCACCCATCAAAGGTCCTACGGCACTGAGATTTACATACCTGACACATACGACCAAGGTTTGTCCCTAAGATTGGGGGGGGGGGGAGGGGCATGCATGACCTTGCATTGGGGCACCCTGCCCCCCTGCCCCCTTCCCACAAGCCCATACTTACGAAGTTTATTTCTGTTCCCTACAAAAAACATGACAAACTCCCTGGGTTGGGCAATTGATTTCCGACACCTCCCATAAATTAAAGAGCACAGGCACTATTCTAACACCTGTTCGTCAGTTGATGACGTTTGATGACGATGGGCGGGGGGGGGGGTGTTTTTTTTCTGTTTAGTTTAAGGAACAAAGATAAACTTTGCATCTGTGGATTAAGAGGAGCATGGCGCCCCAATGCAAGCTCATGCAATGACCCCCACCTTAGGGACAAAGCTTGGTTCTATATGTAAGGTGTGTAATCTCTGTGTCTTAGGACCTTTGATGGGTGCACCGGACGCAGGGAAGCCCTCATGTGGGCGTGGGGGCAACAGTGAAGATGAAATAAAACACATCCCGTTCATCAAATTACCATCTCGTTTTCAGAGATCACGTTGACTGGGCCATGTGCGTATTACCTCAATTGGAACCATACGTCTATTTCTCACAGGAACAAAGTTAATTTTTATATCTGAGGATTGGGGGGGGGGAGGGCGTCCCAATGCAAGCTGATGGGGTGGCACCATCTTCGGGTCCAATGCTGTAATGTAGGGCTTTTGATGGGTTACAAGGGACTATTGACTCAACCTGTATATTTAGGCAAGAAGGGCCAATAATCTCCTTTTTGAGATTATCGGCCGTCAGTCTCAAATCCTGATTGGAATTCTAATTGGCGAAACTTCCGGTTCCCGTTTTAGTGGGTCTGAGTAAATAGGTCCTAACGGATGTTAATGATATTCATGACTAATATAGCAAATGTCCGTTGGTTAATCAACTTTCTGGATGGTTACGCAAATCTTTCACGTAAAATACGGACTCGTCAGGTTTTTATTTGTAGCCAATTAAATGGGTGAAACGCTTTTTTATTGACAATGACAAAACTTGTCCTACAAATTAGAATCAGTAAAGCAGCGTAAAGTTTGCCTATCGCGATGATTAGACAATGACTCGGCATGGCTCCAATGTTGCCTGTTTTCGCCTAGTAGGATATATGGTGCACCTTGCAAGTAAGTTTAAGTCAGCCCATACACGTCTCAAACATGGCGGCAAGACAGTGTTTGGGAAACGAGGTAAACTTTACACACTCGAGCTCGTGAGATTCTGAATCCAAGGTAAATCAGTGAGGAGAATTTAAAACGAAGACAGAAGCAAAAAACATGCCGGGTTGTGTGTGAAAGCAAGTGGACGCCAGTGTTAAGTTAAAAATTGTGGTAAGTGACGGCTAAAATAAAAACGGGGGAGAGGAGCGGTATTAGTTCAGGATGATAATTACATCCTTTTTAACACCGATCCGAATCCACTGCTTCCCTTTAGCAGCAGAAAAGGTAAGGAGATTTGAGGCACATAATCTGCACAAGTGTATGGTCAAACAATTTGATGTCTGCATTTTTGTTCTCAACAAAAGAAAAATGTCAGTTTACCACACGTCCACTACAGCCATTTATTCCACAATAACATATCCTTCCTTATATTTCTTCCATTGACATTTTCCTTAAACTAGATGTACCCCCGGCGTAACATACGCCGGTCTAGCTGGTTGCTACTGGGCAGCATGAATTGCAAAGGGCCGTCGTGGGCCCCAAGTCCCCCCCTCCGACATTTCCCCATTGTGTGGGCCGATTTCCTCTCCTGCATCCTGTTAGGTCCCCCCGTGCTCCCCATCTCCCGCCCCCCCCCCCCCGCCACTCCCCCCCCTTGTGTGGTCTGGATCCCCGCCCCCCCCCCCCCCCCCCCCCCACCCCCTTTGGAACCCCTGGTGTTTGGTCTACTTGGGAAAATTAATAGTATAATAATAATAATAATAATAATAATCTTTATTACAATTACAATACAGTGACGCATCGTAATCCTCGAAACTACCATTGATAGTTTGTATGAGTTTCAATTACTATCTTTTTCAAACTAACAAATACATATTCAACACTTCACCATTGGTGATACATGATAGAAATATTTCCATTAAACACCATTATAGTATATTAAACAAAAATTGACTTTTATATACACATTATTAATCTGAAATACCTAAATACAAAACAATGGAGGAAAAAAGAATAAGCAATATAATAATAATAGAATCATTTTTTGCATTATTTCATTATTAACCTTTCAATCAATGGTTTTTTAGTTCTTTTATACTCTGATAGTTCATCAAATTTCTGTCTAATTTATTGAAAATGTGTGGTATGTACCACTGTTTGTTTCTTTTACCATATTCGTTAATTATTCTTGGTGTTGTAAAAATTTGCTTATTTTTTCGTAAATATCTTGAGGTATGCGTGTTATGTTGTTTGTAAGCATTAGAATAATAGTTCTTTGTAATTACTGTGTAGTTTCTCAATTCTATTAATTTTAAAATTCTGTTTTCCTTATATACCCTATATTTCTTATAATAATAATAATAATAATAATAATAATAATAATAATAGTTTATTGTTGTTCCACTCTGCACGAAATACATAAGTATTTGTATGTGCAACATTTACAAATTCAAATTATTACAATACAGTAAAATATCATTAGTGTATATTAAATTACATCAACAGACAAGAGTTGCAAAACAATTTTAGCATTATCCTTTTTGGTTATCATTGTAAAATAAATATCATAACGCTAAGTATTTTCAAACATAAGATTTTTTTTTTTAAATTCCTGTAACATTAATTCATCTGTAACAATACTCAAATACAGTTAATTCTGAATTACAAAATCTTTAATTTTCTTTTTAACATTATTAATTGTTAAGTTTCTCAGGTCATCTGGTAATTTGTTTAAAAAGTATGGTACTAAATAGTTTAATCCTCTTTTTCCATAAGAGTTCCTATATTTTGGTATTTTTAGCCAAGGATGATTAATTCTTGTTTCTCTATCAATTAATATCTTCCATTCTTTGTTGTAATAATTTTGTGCTAATACAGTATACTGTAGAATTTTTTTAATTGTCATTAATTTATTATTCTGGAAAATGTCCACTCTTTTTTTTTGTTTCTTTATTATTAGAAAACAGCACTTTTGCAGCTTTATTTAAAACTTTTTGCAGCCTTTCCAAAAGTCCATCGCTTGTTGTAGCATAGATTGTAATTGCATACCTAATTTGTGATAATATAAGAGCTTCATATATATTTCGTTTATTGTTTATGTTTAAAAATTCTCTAGTTTTGTAGAGCATAGGAATCATTCTTCGTATCTTGGTTATAAGTTCTTCAATATGATTATAAAATTTCCTGCTTTTGTCAATCAGTACCCCTAAATATTTTATTTCATTCACTATTCCCAATTTATTACATTTACAGTTTATTCCAGTACAACCCATAGTATGGTGTATGATAGTTATATTTTCTAACCTCATATGTGATGATGTTATAGCAAGACAGAATGTTTTCGAGGTGTTGACGTATAAATCATTTTCATAAAAATAATCATTTATTTGATTAAAGTCCATTTGAAGGTTCCTGATCATATTTTCAGCAGTAATATTTATTGAGATCATTATTACATCATCTGCATATAAAGTGATATATGTATTTAATTTCAATTCTTGTATATCATTAATGTGAATCAGAAAGAGCAAAGGTCCTAAGATTGAGCCTTGTGGAACACCAAAAAACACATTTTTCCATTCATCAGTTTTATTGTCAATCCTGACACAGCATTTCCTATCAGTAAGATAATTCATAATTATATTTAACATTTTTCCTCTAATTCCACATCTGTTTAATTTAATATTTAAAATATTTTTATCAACTGTGTCAAATGCTTTTTTTAAATCAATCAGAATAGCACCAACGTATTTACCTTCATTTAATGCTCTAGTTATATTATTGTTAATGTTGTTTAATGCATCTATGGTACCTTTTACACTTTGAAAGCCAAATTGATGTTTATTGATTATATCAAATCTAGTTAAGAATTTTTCCATTTGTATTGCGAAGAACTTTTCAACGATTTTATTTATCACCGGTAACAGTACAATTGGTCTATAATTATTAACATCCTTTTTATTTCCATTTTTATAAATTGGTCTGATTATTTGTTTTTTTAAATCATCAGGCCAAATTTCCTTATTAATTATAGCTGTAATTAATTTAATTATAAATGAGCAAGTATTTTTACTGCTCTGAGTAAAATGTTCCATCAAGAATCCATCATATCCAGCAGATTTTTTAACTTTAATGTTAAGTATAATTTTCCTAATATCATATTCAGTTGGTAAATGTATTGCCATTGTATTCTTCTCCATGTGATAATTTGTTCTTTTATTTATTAAAAGATGTTTACGTGCATCATGCTCTTTTTTTATAGTTGCAATTTGGTCTATAAAGTTACTATTAAATTTTCGGCATGTGTCTTCGGTAGTATCACTGGAAAACGTTTCTTTTAAATTTTCATCTATATTTCCCTTTTCCTTTTTTTTCCCCAATATTGATTGTAATTTTGACCATATTTTTTTACTATCATTTTTATTATTTTGAAAAAGTTTTGATAGTATTCTTGTTTCGCTATCCAAATTTTTTTCCTAATTTCTTTTTTACAGCTTTCATATTTGTGCTTAAGTTCATAAAATAACATAGTGTTATTATTAAGTTTATTAATTTTGCTCCATAATTTATTTTTGATGTTAATCATTTCTAACAGTTCAGGTGTCATCCATTCCTGAATTAATGTTTTTTTTCTTTGTTTTTATTTTTTGCAAAATACTTATTTTCTTCATAAACGTTTGTAATCACTTCATTTATTTTAGTATACATTTCATTGGGATCCTCAATATTGTCTAGACATTTCCAATTTCGATTTCTATTGTACTGTTCACTTTCATTTTGTGTTTGTTTTACTTCGTTCACTTTTGTTTGTAGCACCTGTGTGTCTTCATGATTACTTCTCATTTTGTCCACTTTTTCTTCCAAAGATTTTAGCCTCTTTTTTATTGCTTCATTTTCTTTTCTAATTTCAATGTTTTCGATGCGTATATCTTCATATTTCTTTTCGATGAACTGCATTCCTGCAAGAATCTTTTCGTTAACTTTTTTCATGTCATCAATTTTTTGTTCAATTCTTGTCATTGTTCCATCTTTTGCACTGGCTCCCTCTTCCTGCCGAATTTTTTCCCTTCTTTCATTTTTATCTTCTTGCCTGGTTGCGTATTCGTCAAGTTCGTCATCAACACTGTTTGAATTTTGTCTTTGTTTTCTACATCTCTTGCACTGCCACTCTTCTTTTTTTTCTTTCCCATGGCTTTTATTGTTGTGTTTGCTAATCCTGTGCAGCTATAATGAAACTTTCCCTTACACAAACAACACACCAGTACTTCTCCCTCGTTTGTCTGAACGAAATTCTCACACTCCTGACATCTACTCATGGTGTCTATTGTATGTCGTCACTTACAATGCTCAGTTCAGGAATTTGCGAACGTTCCCTAATCTAACCACCACGTCACTTGCAAACGCCCCACGCTCCACAATTCGCTTCGGCCTTCCTCGATTCAGAGTTTCAAATTCCAATATCTTCTCATAAAACTCACCCAGAGAATTGTTGTTAGTTTTCGCTTGTTCCTTGATGTCTTATCTTTGCTTAATTCGCCTCCATCCACTTCCATCTTCAGTTTTAGTTACTAAAAACGATAAAATTCTCTATTAATAATAATAATAATAATAATAATAATAATAATAATAAATGTTTTACCGCCAGAGAAAGGCGGAGAGAGGAAGAAAGGGTGCATTAATGCGCCACTAACATCAACCCTCAAATAATTAGACCAGTAGATTAAAAAGTAAGTCAAGCATCACAATGCTACCTGTCTGGTTGCAACCAATGAAAGTATAGTTAGAGTGACCGACTGAGCATGTGGTAAAAAGAAGAACTCAGGGCGGTGCAAATAGCTCCTCAAATCAAAGGTTTTGAGTTCCCTACGAAAAGCCGCCACTGTAGAAGCCATGGCAACCTGATCAGGAAGATCTTTCCACACTGGAACAACACGGACAGAGAAAAAATGTTTTGTACAGTCCCGCTTGAAGGGTGGTCGAACAAGTGTGAGAGCGTGGCCTCTAGTCGTAGTAAAGTCCGACACTTCGAAAAAGGGCAAGAGAGAGGGGATGCGATCATGTACAATTTTAAAGACAAGAATCAAGTCAGCCTTGAAACGCCGCTTATCCATGCTGTCAAGATTTAAAGATCTTTAGCCGTTCAAGGTAAGAGTACCTATAAAGAATGGTCAGCGACTTTGTGTATCCACGCTGAACCGACTTAACAAGGTCGATGGCCTTTAGCAGTCAGGGGGACCAGGCTTGGCAAGCATACTCGAGGGTAGGACGAACGTAAACACAAAAAACCCACTTAAAGTACGGCAGTCCCCAGAGGTAAAACACCGTCTAACAATAGCAGATTTAATGTTTGCACTCTTAGCAATTGAATGACAATGAATGGCCGGTTTCAAGTCGGAGTTAAACCATACACCGAGATCACGCACGGAGTCAACAGGGTGTAGTGGTAAATCAAACAAGAGTACAGGCTCTGTCAAGAGTATAGTTCCCTAGAGAAAAACTATGGCATTTGTTCACAGAGAGCGGTTGCCAGTAGTCCGACCAAGTTAAGATCGCATCGATACAAGACTGGAGTATAAGAGCATCGGTTGGTAGAACAATAGGCAAATGGACTTTAAGGTCCTTAGCAAACTTTTCTTGCTCCGTGTTATGCGAACGGACATCAAGGCCAAGAAAAGAATGAACAAAAGAGGACCCAAGACTGATCCCTGGGGAATGCTGTGATCAAAGAGGAATCAGTTGACAAGTTTTCACCCATAATAACACGCTATGTGCGAGCTGAAACAAAGGCATGGATCCAACTCAAGAGATGATTGGGAAACCCAAACGACTGAAGTTTAAAGATTTATTTCGAATGCACGACCGACTCAAAGGCCTTTTTAAAATCAAACATAATGCAATCGGAGCCAATACTCAGA
Source organism: Lithobius niger (assembly GCA_023313725.1). NCBI lineage: Eukaryota > Metazoa > Arthropoda > Chilopoda > Lithobiomorpha > Lithobiidae > Lithobius > Lithobius niger. Next base: position 20,304 of record JAHWFP010254087.1, read on the forward strand.
TCGAATGCCTCGGTGCATTTATCTAATACGATAAGTAGTTGATGAGTTACTGATTTACCAGGTAAAAAACCAAATTGGTCATCAAAATTAAATTTACGATTTTCAAGCATAGTAAGAATGGCATCCTTTAAAATTGTCTCCATGATCTTGCAAGGGATACAGGTAAGAGATATGGGTCGATAATTCGCTGGGTCAGAAGGATAACCCTTCTTAAGTATCGGAACGACTACGGCAGTTGACCGAACATCAGGTAGACGACTACTTTGGTAGGACAGGGCAAAGATTAAAGAAAGAGGTTCGCAGATTTGAGAAGCAATCTGTTTATAGACGTATGCTGATATACTGCTAGGACCAACGGAGTGGCTAAGTTTAATACGATTTAAAATGACCAGGATCCGGGTTGGTGTGAAGGTAACGGCAAAGGCTGAATCAGTTGAACGATAATGGTCGAGACGCGGGGGTTTCAGACGAGGAAGACTGGTGGCAGTTATTGTCTAAGACTCCGTTGTTGGAAAAGATCATGTTGAGTTCATTCGCCTTCATCCTGTTGTCAGTTAGGGAAGCACCGTCCACGAGTAGTGAAGGAATAGTCCTGCAAGTTTGAGTCTTATACCTATGAAAGCGAAAAAGCGATGATACATTTCCATCAGAGAGGGTTTTTCGTTCAGCAGACACTTGAAGATTCTTATTACGAGCGGAGTACAACCTTTTGCGCTCATTATACACCTCCAAAAGTAAAGAGGTTCGGTTTACTTTATAATTACGCCAGGCAGTTAATTTAGAAGTAGCAAGTTTAGTCAACTAGTGATCTCGAAAAAGCAAGGAGGAGCCACATCGTGGACTGAATACTTGACTGCAGGCAGCGGTATAGCCAGTTAAGATTTTGTGAAAAGTCAAGCAGGCAGAGTCAACAGTTGAGTGCGCAGAAAGGGCAAATTTCCAATCAATCAAATCCAATTTAGCTCTAAAACAACAAAAAAATCAATTTTTACTCGCTTACAGTGTGAAGATGCAGATGGGACACTTCCCTGAATAGAAAAACGTCCAGTATCGTGGTCACTAGAGCCCAGAGAGGGGCCAGTGGAGACGTCAAAGACAAGACGCAAATCGTCAACCAGCAAAATGTCCAAAATGTTTCGGCCTCTAGTTGGGGTGGTCACAAGGTTTGTAAGACCAAGGGGGGGCAATGCGATCCAGAAACAGGGAATGTGCACAGTCGGAAGCATGCAGATTCTCCCAATCAACGGTTGAGAGACTAAAATCACCCAGTACGAAAGAGTCTGGTGTGCATTGGCGTGGATGAAGTCGTGGATGAATTTACAAACGAAATACAGGAACCGTGAGGCACGTAGCCAAGAATAGTATAGTGTCCCCACACCCCGTTGTGTGATCTGTTAACCAGCCAACCTTGCTCCCCTTACCTTGGAAATGCCTGGTTAATCGCACAGCTTAACAGTTCGAAGGTTAAATGAAGACTAGAACAATGCTACTTTCGGTAGCAATGTTCAAGTTTTCGTTTAACGTCCAAAGTATTATTCGGTGCGATTAAGTTGGTGAATGTTTTGGTGTGTTGATATCACTCCTTTGAAGGGCCGGACCATTCTGAACTTGGCGTTCTTTTCACCAGTTTTGGTTATTGATATGATGCCACTCCGTTACTTTAAATTGTGTATTAGACTCAATTCCACTACCATGCAGATGTGTAATAACGTGGTACGTCAACAAAAAATTGGTTTTCAACACTTTGCTACTACCTTTTGCTTAGATGCCGAACCATTCTCAATTTAGTCATCTCTTTGCGGGTTTTTGGTTTGGTTTTAATTTTTAGGTAATTTGTTGTATTTAGTTAGTTTAGATGTGTTGATATGACTCCTTTGAAGGGCCGAATCACCCTCAACTTGGTGGCCTCTTTACCAGTTTTTGGCTTTGTTTATTTTGCTTTGTTTTTACAGTTGGTTTATTTTTCGTGAATTGGACGCGAATACAATTTCTTTGGTAACGTTGTTGACATTTATCGTGATACACTGGTGTGTGTCTAGGCACGTACGTCAGCATACACGTTGTCACTGTCCGAAGTTTGGCCGTACTAACAATGTTTATAACAATATTCTCGTACTTGTGCGCCGTCCCACGCCATCCCCGTTACACCCCCAGGCTCCAAACCATAAAACGTACGCAGTTCGTATTGTACTGCACCCATTCGTCCAATTTCATAACTGGAAGCCTTCCCGTTATCTCGGTACCGATGAATAATCACCCTATGAGATTTAACATGGGGATGAGTGAATTAGCTAGCTAGCTAGCAGTAACACATTTGCAGCGTTATTGAGGGTCACATTTGGCATTGAAAGCAGCTTAGCTGGCATTCCTACAAGAATTAATTTTTGTCAGGCGGGTTATTGCTCTCGATTTCAACACAATTTAAGCTTTTGTGCCGCATTATTATTTTTATCCAAGTACCTGAAATGTTCTCAAATCTGTTTCCGGATATAAGACATTGACGCTATGGCATCGAGCTACAATGGTTTACAACCTCAACAACTGAATTGATGTGATGTTTGTTGTGATGTTTGTTGCCTAACTTAGTGCGACACACTAGCGTGTCTAGATATAAGGTGAGATTGGAAAACTAGATCATGATTGTTCATTGGAATCCTTGTTTTACGGTCAGCGGTGTTACCCAAACTTGACGGATGCCAACTAAGAAGATGTAATGGCTGGGTTGTATCTCAATAAATTCTGTAAAAAAGTTTTATAAGCGGTAATTATTGTTCATACCAGTGATAATTTCGACGTTTATGCTTATATCTGCTTGATAAAACATGGCGTGTAACCACAGATTCATCGATGTTATATGATCACTATCAGCCGCCCCATAAGCTCTTCCACCAGCCTGAACTACTTTTACTTTCATGTATATTAAACTTTGTGATAAGTCAATATAATCTTCAAAACTTGGAATTATTAAATCCATTATTTCATTCACCGCAATAGAAGCTAAGGTCTGTATTCTCCATAGTTTGTCTGTCTTATCGAACGTTAGACCGGGTTAACTAAAAATAAATCAGGCAGCGATAGACACCCTCAGGAATTTAATGAAGAAACGCCATATTGACACGAGCCAAGAATGAGCGGGTAGAGGGCAGTTGTACCATTAATCTAAGACAGTTAAAATATTTGATGTTTTTTCTTCGTTTTTGCTTCTACTTCTCTTCTTCCCCTTAAAATATTTTTTACCTTTGACAATAGTTGCCCTCCATTTTCTCTTCATGTAACTTCCCTGCTGTTTCACTAATTTCACTTACGATGTCATGACCAGCACTCCTGAAACATTCCCGTGTCAAATCACTCAACCTTTTTTTACCCTGAAGAAAACCTAAATCAATACCTACTCCTGTACTTAAAGCTGCATGTACGTCACAATAAACCACCTATACTGTTTAAAAATGGAGTAGCCACTACTCCCAAACTACTTAAAATGCTACCCAACCCTTGCCCGGATTGGGCGTGGCGACCGAATTGGGCGGGGTAATCTCGCTGCCCGCTTGTGATTTATAATATTCAGTGTAAGGACATCATGCGAACATCGTCTTGAATAGATCAAGTTCGGGAGGGGAGTGAGGGTGGTCCTTACACTCTATTACCGCTTGAGTGCTGTAAATGTAACATGCACACCACTCTACCGTAATTTCAAAATTCTATGGGCCTCCCTCCATCGCCCACCAAATAAATTTCAATAAATTAAAAAGAGTCAGCTTGTAGACGAAAATAATACAATCTCTTAAATTCTATGATGCTCACTTCGTCAACATTGCCATGAACGGGCAAACGATTTGTAATAACTAAATCCGTGATTCACCTAAGTACTGTGGTTGTATAACGTCAGTCCCTACTTGAAGACTCTGAATAGGTTTAGTAATTTTTTTCCTTAATGGAAGTTTTTGTAGTCGACTCCACGCTCCACTCCTATTTCTTGGTAAGTTCCTTGTAAAAGGAAGGAAACCAAAACATGCGGCTAATAGAGGTCCCATATAAAACTTTGGTCCCGGTATCATTTGCTGTCTTCAACATCACGTGGGATATTGTTAAGGAGAATTTTGAGATTTTCCTGTACTTTTCTTTTGTAACAGCTGTATTTTTTTTTTTATTTCTTTTAAGTTTCATAATGTGACAGTAATGGGGTTTCATGTAGGGGAGGAGTCAGAGCTGGATGTATCTGCCATGTCCTGTTGCAATATGTGCGTCCTGTGTTACTAGTGCCTTATACGGTGAGTAAGTTTGTATTGTCTATTTTCTTTGAGACAGGCAGATCCTTCCTGGGTGCCTCATCGTCCTCTTCTCACGATCGGTGATTGGTTGCGGGGAATAGTAGGAATTCATAAGATGTACCATATAGATGTACGGAATGTAGCGCTGCAAATCTACTGTTTTAAGTCGTTTTAACACATTTCCGCGCCTGTCTCTGTATTTAGGAAAGTGTTGGAGCCTTTGGCATCAATATCGTAAAAATATCGAGTATGTGCCTAATGTAAACTTTAGCCCAATAGAGAGCTTTGTCGTTCGTCTATGAAAATAATAATGATGCAAACATAAAACTCTAAAAAATTAATAGTACTGGGAAATTTTTAAAACTTTTTTACAGTTTAATTGTAATGATGTTTATTGTTTAAGACTTCACCGTATACGGAACATACGTATGGGATGAACGTACAATGACTGCCTTTATTTACAGAATACCGGACTGCATGACACGATGCCGTGGCGAGCGAAGCACTATTTTTGTATTACTTTTCTTTGTACCTACTAATTTGAAGCACTATGTGCTTCAAATTAGTAGGTACAAAGAAAAGTAATACAAAAATAGACAACAAAAAAATACTATGTTGGTTTCAATGTGAACCGAGGAGAACGCGAAAGTGTCTGTGATGTGGAAAACCCACCAGTCATCTGTCATGTCGACAATTCCTAACTTTTCTAATATTCAAGTTTGCTGTCCGCCATATGTATCTTCATGTTCAAAACTGACGTCCAAAATGCGAGATTATGATATTCCACCAGTTGTTTATACGCCTTTTTTAAAACAGTATGTATTTATATTCCTGTACTGTACATTTGAGAATAGCCCGCAATAATAAAAATGGTTAAAGAGGCCTACCTCCAGCCCAGCAGAGAGTCAACTGTAAAGATGTTAATTACAGGGCGAAAAGCCAGCTAGGTTTAATCATCGTGGAAAGTAAAGATGCAGACCTCCTTCCACGTACTTTTTAACTTAAAGGCCGGTTGCCACCAAACGAAAGTTTCGAGCATCTAGCGCCATCGAGCGCTAGATAATTCTCTCTAGCGCTTGCTCGGCACAAGCAAAGGAATGCACAAAGAAATATCTTTAAACACAACAAACAAACCATGAGCCTCCTTAATTATTGAGTACCTGGAAACAAGCTATAACGACTAACGTTATTAATACCACTAGATGGAGCCACGGTAGAATATAAAGAAAATACCCTGGCACCATCTAGTGGCATTAATGTCGTTATTCTGTATAGCTCGCTCCCAGGTGCACGAAGACTTCCCAAATTTTTACTCAATAATTAAAGAGGCACGTGACTTGTGTGTTTAAGTTTATTGCTTTGTGCATTTTTTTGCTTGCTGCGAGAGAGAACTTGATAAGGCTAAATGCTGCAGACCCTAATTTGGTGCCAACCCGCATTTAAGGGCGCGTTTACGCAACGACTCGCATTTGCATTCTCACAGCTAGAAGCTAGAAATCACCTGAAATTCCAACATGGCGGCGGTTTTAGTTCTCCCAACTCCCAACGAAAACACTCAATAATGTGAGTTCAGATGCGACTGGGAAAATTGTTTCGTTAGGAGGAATTCTTTATCTTATTGGCACAGATTAGAAGACCACAATCATTTACTAAAACGATGTCGGATTTAGCTAATCCACGTAGCGTTGTTACCATGGCAACGACATCTTTGAAATTGCGATTAGATTCTCGCTGCAAGAATGCAAAGGCGAGTCATTGCGTAAACGCGCCCTAAATGTGAGACTACCTGAGTGGGAATTAAATCCTCGACTTATCACAGACCATAGCCCTATCACTTAGTTATAGTGACATTCATGCGTCCACCCACGATGCGTATACTTATCTACTACTTCTTGTCGTGGGTGGTCTCGTGCATAAGCATCCACCCATGACGGTATTCTGACACCCCATCCTAACAGAAAAACCGCGTATTCTACGCAAACGTGTACGCAGACGTATACGCACAGATACGCAGATCCACACTAACACAAAATTCTGGATCGAGGACAGAGTATGCTGCAGATTTATGACCAGGTTTTATGCAATTAACACAGATCCGAATCCACTACTTCCCTTCAGTAGCAGAAAAAGTAAGCAGTTCTCCGGCACATAATCTGGAGAGAAGTATTGTTCAAACATTTTGATGTCTGCGATTTCGTCATCAGCAAAAGAAAAATATTTTTCCACAGCACTACAGCCATTTATTCCACAATAACATTCCCTTCCACATATTCCTCCACTGATATTTTTCTTAAATATGTTTGCGTTTGAGTTTGTATCTATTCTCTCATCACAGTTCTCAGTGGCATTCATGATGACAAAAACATGTAATCCCACAACAAATCACTATCAAACATTAAAAAAACCGATAATCCAATACAGAGTCGGTAATACAAAAATAAATACAGAAAATACAATAAATCAAAATGCAATTAAAATACAAGAAGTAAAAGTAGCATTACAATCAAAATTAACTTGAGGTCAGATACGAAAAAAAAACAGATGAAAAACTTAACACAAACTCTCAACTTAGGTGGCCACTGAAATGGTAAGGCATTCACATTCAAAACATAATTGTCAAGACCTCTTTTAAATTAATAAACAGTTGAATTCGTAACATGGTCAGGTACACCATTTCAGCATATTTTAAGTGTGAGCTAGAAAGAGTTTCAAATGACATTGTAGTGAACAAGACAGAACTTTAAATTCCAGTTTGGACCACAGATGGTCGAACGAGTTGGAAAAAAGTTATTATCAATACAATGATTGTGCACGAGTAACCTCTTACGTAAAAATAAGATCTACCCATTTACTTCTCCATAATGATCGATGGTAATTTCATCCTGGTAATCCTCTTGTCACAAGTGAAGTAGAAGACCTAATTTTTTTTTAACTGTTCGTTTTAGGTCTTTTTCAAGAGTACAAAGATCACGAATGTAGTTCAGTTCCCAAAACAGGATACCATACTCCAAAATCGGGAGAACTACAGCCAAGAACAGTTTCAGATAAATTTGGGGTAATGTAGCATTATTTTATAATTAAGCCATAACCGCCTAGATACGAACGTACGCCTTCAACGTAAAACAGCGAAAAACTAAGTCCCAGCGTGAGCTTTGTGAGGGGTCCCCGGGGACCCCAAGCAAAGCGGGCAATCACAGCCCAGTGGTCAACGTCGTCGGCTCCAAACCAAGAGAATGCCAGTTCGAATCCGAGAACCGACCCAAGGTACTTTAAAAGAAAGGTCTGAAAGTTCTTTCAGGCGGTTATGGGTTAATAGTTAGGGAGGCATTTAGGTTAAGGGCAGATTCTGAATTAGTCCTAGCAGTAATAGTACAGCATTGTTTGGTAAAAGTAAGTTTCTAAAGAATCAGGAAGTTTAAGCAAAATTTCTTTGGAGTGATAGTCAAACCAAAGATTGCCCTAGCCAAAATGCATAATAAACGTTTTCGACACATTAAGTGGCACTTCCGAATCCGCCCACAAGTGAGTAACAAGATCCCAAACTTTCGCATCATCGGCAACCTTGTTTTTCTAATGGCAATTACTAAAAGTTTTTAATAACAAGCCAAAAAGGTTTTGGACCGATGACTGAACCTTGAGGCATTGTACTGCCAGTCGGTGCTACAGTGTCAGTCAAAGTAATGGCCACGTCAAGCAATTCAGTGATCCACAAAAGAGCTGGTCCGACAGTATCCTCATGTTCCAGTACATTAGCCAAATTCCGGTGGCAAAACCTCACTGAAAGCATTTATTAAGTCAAAGAAGATAGCATTATTTATAACAAAGTAAGTGCAAATGAGATCATACAATTTGGTGAGATTGGCCACAGTAGAGTGGTTCTTCCTAAACTCGTGTTAACACTCTTCATAATTTGAACAAGTTTCACAAAAACAATCAATATGATCACAAAGATATGCTCAAGAATTTTTCCAGCTTGTGAGATGAGGGAAATCGGCTGGTGGTTATAAGGCAGAAGACTATTATCCTTTTTTAAAATGGGGTAATAAGAACAATTTGCCAATTATGATGCACAAAGGTTTCATGTGTAGATCATCGCATCCCGAAGGCTTAGTAGACTTGGCCTGTTGAATGATGGCACGATGAACCATAGTCGTATTGAGTGTGAGTGGTGGAATACAGATAGCGACAAGCAGAAGCTCCTTATCGCAACCTCTGTTAGTAACTTGACCACTAAAAGTTGAGGTCAGTAGGTTAGCCCTTTGGTTGTATCTGTCAGAATAACTCCATTAGGAGATTTTAATGGGTCAACCCACACTGGGGTAGAATTAGAAGCTCTGGCATATTTGTAGAAGCCTTCGTATTGTCATGGAACACATCACATAGCAGTCTTCAGATATGACACCGTTTTGGATTCCATACCTTCGCATAACATTCGTTCCGCTTGACCAAGAAATCATTCCTATCAATAAAAATGATATCGAGTGATCTCGAGTTATATTGATTACCACTGAGTGATTACAACCATGATCATTCGCAGTAAAAGTGCTGATCAGTAAGAAAATCCATGGAACCATGTTGAGGAGGTAAAGAGTCAGCAATAAAGACAAGCCTTGTAAGAACGCATGGTACATAAATCTGAGAGTCAAACAAAAGGCACCTGTCCTGCCTGGGACTCAACACCAGGACTTAACGAATACTAGCCATCTTCAGGAGGTGCCACAGAGGTAACTAATGTTGAGCAAGCAACTGTTCTTTCCGTAGTGCCCTTTTCTCTAAGTAGAGTAAAATTACAGCAGCGTGCCATTCTTCTTCCACGTTTCATTATTGCATGTTCCATTATGCCTCCACCAATTGTTCAAATCATCGTATGTTTTCTTCGGAATATCCGCATGTAGCATCGCACAAAAACGGCACCAAAAATGAGCATTAAGCATTAAGCTGAATTCGCCTGTTCCTTTCCACTGAAAGTATTTGTTATACAACACATCGTCTTTGTCTAATTTATGTAAATATTCAGCCAATGCTTTTGGAGATTCAAAATCGTCAACATGTATGTAAGAGTGGTAAGGGGCTACCCTATCGTAGTCTTCTCTTCTGGCCCCCATGACAACAGGAATAACATCGTTCCTAAAATAAACAAAACAAAAACAAAAGTACCCATATGTGTAAAACAGATACTATTGATTCATAAATGGTACGTGTCACATTCTAAGGCTTATAAATAGATTTATAAGGATGAATTAAAAAAAAACATCTTTAAAATCAGTGAAACAACAAAAACATATTTGAATGAATGAATGAAGTGTTTATTGCAATGTAAAAACACAAAAGGTACGAGGCACCCACTAGCACCCAGCCAAGTTTAGTCAACAGTTAAATGGTCAAAACAGTTAAAAATGTAGAAACGTACATAAAAACATACTAAAATTGAAGTGAGAGCAGCTAAAGGCTATAGTCAGCAGTTCACCGAGACCATCGAACAACTCCTCCGAGATCGACATCCTTTAACCCCCTTCTGAAAGCTGCCACAGAGGTCGCCAATACAACATGGGCGGGTAGGGTGTTCCAAACCTTCACAACGCGGTTCGAAAAAATATTTATAACCATCATTCTTAACAGGTTTAGCAAACAATTTAAATGGGCGACCTCATGTACGATCACAGCCCCTGATCAAGAAAAAAACTATTTTTGTATATACTAGTTACATCATGTAAAATTGAATATGTCAGGCAGAGTTCCATTTTAATTCTTTGCAATTCTAGTGAGTCTATAAATGTTCAGAATATGTTTACTTTTTAAGCCAGTCAAATACTTGGTAAAATTCCGCTGATGGGTTCAATAAGATGAATGTCCTTAATTAACTTCGGTGACCAAACATGACTTGCACGATATTTAAGGAGTGGTGCCTAACAGCATGTCAATTGAGGAGTGATACCTAGTGTTCGGTGCTGTTGTCGCCTACACTTTGTGTTAGTAACTCTCTTACATTGAATATTAATTCACAGAGTAGTTATGTATGGAGCGGAAAAATGCCAATATAAATAAAAAACAGATGGCACAGCAAAAGGAGAAGACTTTATCACAGTTCATACTGAATGCTACTTTCTAAGTGATAGGGTACGCACATTTTCTGGGAAATAGGGAAGAGGAATGAGCAGAGGCGTGTCCCCTCTCGCCTTCAGTAGGGGGAAAATTATCGAAGCTTCAGTACAAAACTGAAAAAGCAGGTAGGAGCAACTGAAGGGTGTGCTGATTGACTGAGCGAAATGAACGAACATCGGCATTTCTTAACCTTATGTAGTGTGCCTTACCACGGGATAAATGACTTCCCCTCACGGAGTACGGCTTTTTATGTAGCACAGATACACGCCAGCATGCCAGTGAGAAGTGTTAAAAATATGATTGAAGTAACTTAGTTTGGTGAAGCATAGATAAAGACATGAGAGAAATGCGATGTTGTACACTATTGTACGATGTTGCAATAAGTGTATCAAACACCACCCGTGCGTACTACAGGCTTCAGCTACTACTTCCAATAGAATGCCATTTTCGTTACATTGTAGAACAGAAACAAGTGTTGTTTTGTCCTTTTTACTTAAAACGCCGTACCTTCTCACCATATCCGCCCATGCTGCACGAAATAGCTTATGAATCATTTACATACATTAGATCGAAGGTAGCAAAATCATTTCCCACGAAGGGAAAAATAGGAAAATGAATGCCTTTGCAACGTTTATACGCATCTGAAGTAATGTTGCAAAACTGAGTCATACCCGGGAGGAACGTACCTTTAAGGGAGCTGAACCAAACCGGGTTATCTGCCCCAGTGTTGAAGCAGAGAGGGAAAATAAATAAGAAACAAGTTAGGACGACAAGTTGCAATTATAAATAACGATTTGATTGTATTGCGAAATGCAAACAACTTCAACAATGCTGCTTACGATGCTGTGAAATGTTGGGCTGAATTGTTACTGATGCTGATGCTGCTAGTAGCTCTCCCTTTCGAAACCGGATGCAGGCCACCCTTCGTCACCTAATGACGGCCGGATAGGCCATCATTACCTCCAGATGAAGATTATAAGTACACAGTGAGTAGAATTAGCTAGTAATCTGCATCCTTAACACTGTAAACTCGCGTGGACGAATAGTGACAAGCTCCGATTGGTTGTTGTGTTCCTACGTCAGCTTTTACCGTTTGCACATCTCTTGAGCCAAATGCCGCCGTATTGAAACCAACGATTTATTTTAACCGATGGAATACTCTTAACTAAATCTTCTATTTTGTATCGAAGAAGAGCTCAATGAAATACCCTAAAAATGTATGCATTTCTAATTATGACGTCTTCTTACCTTAAGGCGTTGTAAAAAAACTTTTCAGTGATGTAATGTTCACAGTTAGAGTTTTCAAAAGAAAGATAGAACTTGTAATCTTTCTTTAGCATTTCATTACATTGGTCTTCTTTCGCTCTTGAGCACGAATAACTGCTATTGGGAATGCATCTTCCAAAACTGTGCACCTCAATATATTTGCTTAGTTCAATGATGTACTCCAAACGCTTGTTCGAAGCATGGCAATTACTTGCAAACCATGCTACTTTTTTGGTTTTGTTTGCTGCGTAGCTTATGTTTTGTGGCAAAATGGTGACAGACGGATCATAAAGGAAGAATTTTCCGTATGGATTGGGGACATCCGAGTCGGGCCTGTACGATACCGTCCAGTTGAAAACCTGTGGGGAGAAAGTATAAAAAATTATCAAAATTATTTTATCAAGAAATTCACTGTTAAAGTGGCACTATCAACGATTGAAAAGCGAACGAAAATACCATGGCGCCATCTAGCGGCAGTGATATTGTTAAGCTGTACAGCTTGCTCCCAGGTGTACGAGGACGTAATAATTGAGGAGGTCATGGCTTGTTTGTTTCGTAAAAAGAAATGTCGTTTTGCATTCCTTTGCTTGATGCAAGCAGTTGCTAGATAGTACTGAAATGAGGTACTATTTTTGTAAATATTCTTGTGCTTTAACTCTGTATTAAGCTAAAACAATATTTGTATCAGTAAAAAAGCAAAACTGACATGTTGTATTAATTTTGGAGACATCACTTAAAGATATTGTTTTACTAATTAAAGAATTAAGGGAAGACAGTTATTGTTGGGATGGGAGGAGTGATTGTGACCATTGTTTGTCTTAAGTGTGGCACCATGTCCTTTGTCTTATTTGTTAAAAAGAAAAAAGGGTACTGAGATTTTGATTTGGCTGGATAAAAAAAGGATGTTTGAGAATGACAGGTAATAAATATTGATGACTGAATGAAGCAATGATTGGGGCAATGTCTGTATTATAAGCAGAATGTAAGAAAGCATAAGTGCTGTTAGGTAAAAGGTTTATTTTTGCTTAAGGTACATAAGCAGCTTGGAAAGGTTATTTTGTCAGGGAAGCTACATAGTAAGGCTTAAGTAAATGAAAACAATTTTGTAACTGACACTTGAAAATATACATTGGGTTATTTGTACTGGGAATATATGTAAATGTAAATTTAAATGCTCACTGACCAAAAATATAAGAAAGTACACAGTAGCTTTAATATTCAATCTTGGAAATTATACAGTTTAAAAAAGAAACATGTTTCTGTTTTGAATAACCCATGTTAGCATGTGAGTTACTAACTGCTAATCCCACAACATTTGATTAAGCACTGACAAAAGCACTTGAGTTAGGACAATTAATTAATTTACACGGACCTAATCCCAGTTTTGGTCATTTCCATGCCATCTACTCCTACAGTACATGAGACCACCCTTCGAATCCAAACAGTGTAAATCCAAACCTTCGATTTCTCCTTGGGCTTCTCCTATAGTCATGGTGGGTAAACCTGATGGCTCTTGGCATCTCTGTACTGACTTCTGCCATTTAAACGAAGCTACAGTTCGGGATTCATACCCCCTCCCGAAGATTGATGATTTGGTCACTTCTCTGGAAATTCATGGTTTTTAACTATTGATCTTATTTCCAGCTACTGGTAAATACCTCTCTCCAAGAATGCTCAAGACAAATCTAAATAATGTACCGCTTTAGGACTATACAAGTGATGTGTAATGCCTATGGGTATATGACTAGCTGTGCCGTCTCCTTTCAACGTTTGATAGAATTGACTTTATCTGGTTTGACTTGGGTTACCTGTCTCACATACATAGACGATATCTGTGTTATGGCACCAAGTTTTGAGGAACATAAAGAGATTCATTTGGCTCAGGTCTTTTACATATTATGAGCTGTGGGACTTCGTGTCAAACCTGTGAAGTGTTAGTTCTTTTCGCTAAACACCCAATTCTTGAGATATTACATATCTGCTGAAGGAATTTCGACTGATCCAAAAAAGATTAAAGCTGTTCGAGACTGGTCAGTCCCCAAAATGGCTAAAGATGTTCTATCCTTCATGGGACTCGGTAGTTACTATCGCAAATTTGTGTCACATTTGCCTATATTGCCCCTCCATTCCACGTCATTTGTGAGGGCTGTCAGTTTCTGTGGACATTAGAATGTGATAGGTCATTCCAGTCCGTAAAAGGCCACTTAACTATGGCGCCGGTGTCATCTTATCCTCACCAAACTGGCGAGTGGCATTTAGACGTTGATGCAAATTGGGGTAGCGATAGAAACAGTCCTTCATCAAGTCCAGGATGGTGATGAGAAAGTAATCTCCTAAGCAAGTACAGTCTTGTTCAAAACATAGCATCGCTACTGCATCACAGAGGGAACTGTTGGCTGTTGTTCAAGGGCTCACCTGGTTTCGCCATTGTCTCTTGCGACGTCATTTTACGGTACGTAGTGACTACTCTTCTCTACGAAGGTTGCGTAATTTTAAAGATCCTGAAGTACAGCTGGCGAGGTGGTTACTGAAGATAATGAAATATGACTTCGACATCGTACATTGATAAGGTCCTAAACACGGCAATGCCGATGCATTGTCCAGAATACCCTGCCCACAATGTCATAGACTCAATGAAACCTCTACTTTACCCATTAGTACCGTCGTGACTTTCCCAATACCATTAAGAATTATTTTGGATGATTGAGTTTCATACAGCTCAAAAAAATGACCCCGCAATTGGCTTCTTTGTTTGATGGTTAAAAGAAAAGAAGACTAAACCGACGCCAAAGGACCCCCCTCGTGACTCTCGCCGTCCCTTTACGTTTACAATGATATGTTGTGGTGTGAATTGACATGTCGGGACGGCCATGAACGATTACAATTGTTGGTTCCTCCCAAGTTACGCCCTATAGTTTTGAGTTTGCTTTGTGACATTCTCGCCAGCGGGCATCAAGGTCAAACAAACCTCATCGGCCGACTCAAAGAACGTTATTTTTGGCTTGGGTTATATAACAAAGTCGCAGTTTGATGTAACTCCTGCCCCGTTTGTTCAGCAAGGAAGCCAGGAACCCCCTGACCTAGAACGATATTGTACGGCATGATTGCCTATGCAGTGTGTTTCTGTTGATATTGTCGGACCACTCCCAGTCACTCCTGATGGTTCCTGTTATATCGTAGTCATGGTAGATGACTTTACCCATTGGCCTGAGGCCTACCCGATTCCTGATAAGACATCAGAGACTGTTTCTAGAAAGATAGTGAATTTGTTTGTTGTTTTGGAGTTCCAGAGGGTGAATCCGTTTAGATCAAGGTCTTGAATTCACGGCAGCTCTCTATGAGGAATATGCCATGTTCTGCAGATCCATCATCGTAAAACTGTTCCCTTCCATCATGCTTCGAATGGTCGTATCGAAAGACAAATGCATACTTTCCTCAATTTACTCATGGCTTATGTGAGTGACTCACAGCAGAACAGGGACCACTTGCTATCCATGATGCTTATGGCAATCCGGACCAGTGTACATGAATCAACTAGGGTTACGCCAACAAGGATGATATTTGGACGCAAACTACGACTCTCCATCGACATGTCCTTTCCTGCTCCCTCTCCTGAACAATAGTTCACTTGTGCATGTACCTCGAGGCTAGCAGTAAAATGCCAAAAACTTTTTAAGTTAGCCTTTGATAGTGGTAGCACAAAACAATGCCGTCAGGCTGAAATATATAACTGGAAATTATATGGTACAGATTAATATTCTTTTTTTTTACACGGCATTTCTATGAAACAGGCACCACGAAAAAACAATTCATGTCTTAATTTTATTAAGTCTCAGGCCTTTAGAGTTATAACCTTGTACTCTGTGTTTGTGTGAGTATTTCAGGTTTAGTTTCTTTTTACAGCTAGTTGCTCCACCTTCGGTCTGTACTAGCATTACTAACGAGGATGTCGGTGACGTCACTGGAGCTCCTAAAGAGGGATAGTTCATTCGGACAGGGTCAAGGGTTGAAAGGTACTTAGTGATGCCAAGGAAAAATGAATTCTTTAGCCACCACAAATACTTTCACCCTCGATCCCTGGAATGTTTAATGTTATCTGCTTTAAATTTTTAGGTTTTTTTAATAAAATAAAATATATACACATCCTATGGGCTCCGCCATTCTTGGGGGATGCCATTGGAGGGAACATCATGATGGCTAAGGGAAAATGAATTCTTTAGCCACCACAAATACTTTTACCCTCTGTCCCTGGAATGTTTAATGTCGTCTGCTTTAAATTTTTAGGTTTTTTTCAATAAAATAAAATATATAGCACATCATAATTATCTACGGCTCTGCCATTCTTGGGGATGCCATTGGAGGGAACATACCTCTATTTGCAACCTATTTGCTCTATCCAGGTACATGGTTAACACTGCAGTCGAAACTGAATATATTAAAACTACTCATCTATATCACGTGGATCCTAAATACCTATACTTTTAATATACAGAACCAAATCCAAAACTGACGCCTCTTCCAGAAGTGCCGCCATTACCGGAAGTCCGCCATTATATCTTTGTACAGTACATTCTACTTTTTGTCGTTATATCGTGGTAAGGTAAATTTTACTACAACTGGTAATAAGTTCAGAATGAACGTGAAATCATTTGCAATGCCACGAGCCGGTCAGAACACCGACGTATGCGCTTGTACACTCTCGAAGCTTGGACCAGACAATTCCTAATATTTACCGTACTTCTTTTTTTTTATGCTTGAAGCAATTATTGTATTATTAGAAAGCTAAAAATTGTTCTCTACAGTTTGCTAAGTTTTTTGTGTGGAAAGGAATTTCAGAGTATATTTGGATTTAAGTTTGTACACGCTTGTGTAAAAGTGTCATACTTTAAGTGATATTGGTTCACAAATATCGTTACAATTCCCAGTAAGAAACTGATGATGGAAGTTACAAATAAATAAATAATGAACGATAAAGGATTTACAAGCGTAAAATCATTTTTCGGCTGGATTTTCGTCACTATCGTAAATTTGTTTTACCAAGTTTTCCAAAACCATTTTTACGTTGCATGGTCTGAGTTCAAAGCACATTCCTACCAACTTTGGTTTGCGTCGCTCCAGTGCACTACCTCTAATTTTGCCCTCATCTCGTCAAAATATCAAATTCATACATTCTCCAGCTTTTTACAAATAATAGTCATACGAAATTTCATTCTAATCGGTTAACTGTAACCGAGGAACAGACAAACAACAGAGCAAAACACCATAATTGAGTTAGAACACGACCTCATTTGATAAGCTTTCTTGGTTGATTAATAAAGAAATCATTTGAACTGAAGCAAACGATTTTAATAATGGCATGCAATTTTTCCCCTGCGGTGCTGAACTACTATTTTTAAAACTACAGGTGCAAAAGGTGTCAAAATTGAAGTGAAAGTGAAGTAATCACGGGGTTGGACAAATGCTGAGAATGTAATATAAGGGAGGCATGGGTCGACACCAAACAATGGCATTTGGACACCAGTCAATCCTAAACACCGTATTTCTGCCTTCTCATATGGGCTGTCTTCAAGGCCTTAGAACGTAAAAACGAAGGTGCGTCACCTTATAATTAAAGGTCAGCCATTTTACCGGAAGTACATGCATAAGTGCTTAAGTGCAATGTTCTCTGATAGTCCTCTAATCTTACGCTAATGCACCTTCGTTTTTATGCTGTGACGCCTTGAAGACAGTCTACTTCAGAAGACGGAAACATCACTCATTTACGTGAAACTAGTGGCTGATGCAATTCCATGGTGTCGACCCATTCTTCCTTTATATTCGAGAGTGAAGCGAAACGTGCAGAAGGTGGGCTGCAACGTGAACAGTGTTATGCCACCTTTCCATGATTGACATGAAAGTAAGCCGAGTAGTGTGCAAGCAATTCAGTCAAATCACGACATTTCGGCAAATAATGCAAACCGTTATCGAGTGAGACTAAAAATAAAAATCAGCTTTAAAGCATTACACAATACAAACACTTCAAATATCATGTGTGCTGTCAGTAGAGGCAAACGATACTTTGAAGACAAATTCAAATTAAATAACGCTTTAAAACTCCTGCTTTCCTGATCAAAACCAATATGGAGCCCAAGTCAAGTCTACCCTTTTCCCCCGTGAATCCGGGCTTGAACCCCTGGGGAAGAGGTCGACTTAACTTGTCCTCCGTATTGCGTTTCCTAATTTGACCAGTAAAGCATTTCATTTTACTTTTTCTTTAAAACTGAATGACAGTTTTTAAGTGTTTATAATGTGTACGATGCTTTTAAGCCGATTTTTATTTTTATTATCGCTCGAAAACGGGGTCCATTAATCTGGAAACATTGTGGATTGACTGTATTTCATGTGACTGTATTTTTCGTGTCAATTACATTTTCGTGCTTGCTCCCGTTTATACCTTTCCAGTAAGTTGTCGTGTGTGATGTGGTGATTCCAGGATGTAAAACACCCAAATCTGTTCTTCGTTCCGCCGTGCCAATTTAGGTATTGGCGAACCTTGAGTAAAGATGACAGCGTCTGCATTTTGAAATTCCTGTATGTTACTTGTTAGCCTGCATGTATTCACGAGGCAGTTGTCTGAGAAAAAAGTAAGTTTCAGAAGTCAGTACAGCACTCACCTGTCATATACAGGATGAGGCAACTAAAGTGTTACGAGCCGATATCCTGTGAACGGCTAATGAGAGAATAATAATGATAGAAATGGAATGATGGGTGTGATGGGGGACGTTTACACGACAAAAAAAGGAATGACCTTGAATTGATATTTCAAGGTCATCCTCGTGGTATCTTCCAAACGAGATACGATACGGCAAAAAAGTAAATTAGAAAGTTTGGCGCAAGGAGACAAATGACCAATAAACAAAGAACAGATTCAAAATCGGATAATAAATAAACTAGTTACGATGATGTTTAAAAGCTAACTCTGAACATGCTGGCAGCACTGTAGTGAAGCCAACTGCCGAGAAGACAACGGCCAATTCTGCCAGATCGACCTGAAAGCATGAAGTTGGCATTCTTACATTGCTCACATTTGCAACATTAGTTCACATGTGTGTAACTGTTGCAAGGGTATTCATTTTCTTATTTTTCTACTCGAAAGAAACAGGATTGCTACATTAACTCTAACCTATGCAAAAGTTGTAAAAGCTATTTCGAGCAGGATGCTCGAAATTAGTGAGAAAGTATGTCTTTTTAACGCTTTAGTGAATTTTTGCATTAATTTGTGCATCTGTGATTTAATACTGACTTCAAACTCAACAAAAATATTTTTTCAATTTAATTTAGCAATCCTGCTCATTAAATTAATTAGGCTAAAGAAGAAGTCTACATTTGTTGGCCACCAACGGCTTCACAGCACTGCTTTAAATTAACCATTTAACGAACTTGTTGCCACGCCAACGGCTCGCATGGGCAAAAAAAATCCAAACATGCATTATGAGCTTTTTAAGGGCCAAGCAAATTGGACAAGCACAGCCCAGTGGTTAGCATCGTCATTTCCAAATCAAGTGAATACTGGATTATATTACACACTTTAAACATCATCGAGTCGTTGGCTTTGATCCGTGATTTTTTTCTTCCGTTGGGAGTTACCAGTTGTAGTGCACACTGTTAGCGCAAAAAACATTTCAGTTCCGACAACAAGCTGCGTAGTGCGTATTGCACATGGAAGCTGCTCACATGTTGTAGTTTCCAAATCCGCCGGGAGACACTTCCGGAAGTGACGACGTATAACCGTGGTGACGTCATCCAAATGGCCACCACGAGATTTAGTATATCGCATGGTAGCCATTTTGACGACGTCATAATGTGTTTTCCTTCAAATTACGCAGAAACTAATAGATTACGGCATACATTGTTTAGATATTTCTTTTAGTAAATTAAATTACCTTTCCAACAATAGTTCGCACGAAACGATTGATCGATTAGTTTTGGAGATACTAGAAATTTAGTACATCGCAAGGTGGCCATTTTGATGACATCATCACGGATTACGTCGTCACTTCCGGGAGTGTCTCCCGGTGGGTTTGGAAACTACAATGTATGTACAGCTTCTATGTGCAATGTGCACCTTGTTGCCGGAACTGAAATGTTTTGGCATTATTTGCCGCTAACAGTGTGCACTATTGCAGCGACTTGCGTTTCAATTTGTCGGGGGTCATGTTGTGTGGGATGCTTACTACGCAACGGTTACTGCCGTGTTAACTAGTGCGTCAAGCAGCAATTTGCGTTTTTCAAGTAGGCTACGCTAGCGACTTACCTTCTAGAAATGTCTGACGCTCGGAATGAGTTGGATCAATCCATAAGAGGGATTCATTGTAGAGAAGAATAGTTTTCAGTTTAGTACCATAATTGGTTCTTTCATCGAGATCAGGAGGAACGTATTGAAGTTGTTCGTTGATTCGGTCGCTAGAAGGGTCTTGTTCTGGCCATAGTATTGGCGTTGGCCTTGTTAAACGAAACCACAGTTTTCGGGCAAATGATATCACCCAATTTTGCTGCGGAAAAAAAGAAGAAACATTAGTAACAAGGATCTAATGGGCTAGTTGCTTTTCATTCGCTAACATAAAAAAATTACGTAATTTTAATGGAATCGTTGCCATTTGCATGCACCATTGTGGCGATTATTGGTTCGTACGACTGCTCCTCAACAACAACGCCACAGGTAAGGGACAAGTGGGCAACGTAACGTGGGTTAAGCTACAGGTTGGTGTAATTGCAAATTAAAAACCTAGCCGATGGAATAAGGCGCACAGTCGTGGTTCAGTTCTAATGATGTTTTAATTATAAGTGTGAGTGGTGATACGCTTTGGCTCGCCTGTTCTATTGCGGGGACTCTAGCCTTGGCTTAGGGCCTTAAATGGAATGCCATAAATGTTAGGCTTACACTGGGTGAGTCAAAATGATGGCGGATTTTGGGTTATTATTTGGTTGGAAAAGTTAATCTAGCTATTTCGTTTCGGGGTTGCAGTTAAACACTGACAACAGGGTTGGTCTGTATTGATTAAGTTGTGGGATTTGGGGCAAAAAGGGAAATATTTCTAATTATGATAGCCGAAATTACCATTAAATGCAGTTTGTTGGAGGGTTCGTGGCGGAATGAACTCGAGCCATTACAATTGATGTCAAACATTAAGTACAGGCAATTCTTTCGTATTGATGGTGTTGTTGTGTTTAAGTTTAGTTCTTTAAGTCTTTAAGTTTAGTTTAAGTTAGATTAAGTGATTAGATGGAGTCTGTAGCACTTAGGCTTGTAAGCTCCGTTAAGATTAAGAAATAAAATTAAATACAGGCAATTCATATGCTATATATTGTTACAACAACTGATCACATAGCAAAGGGTTTCAAAGGGTTTAACGAGCTTTAACCACTCCTGGTCATATCACATAGCATCATCTCAACTAACAATGAATATTAATTTAGAAGTGGCAATGGGTCGTTACAATATGACGTCATGTGGACATTGGGCTTCGTAGATTTCACAAATGACGTCATCAAAGCAACTTCGTTGGGTTGGCATAATTTCAAAGTTTGAGATCCGGAGTTAAACTCGCAACACCATAACCAACAATTGCGTTAAAACCACGAATTAGCCGAGCGAGCGAAGCAAGCGAGATCGAATACTACGATGAATTTGGATATGGTGTGCCTGTCTGCCTGTTTGTCTGAAACTTGAGTGGGGTGTTTTTTGGCGGAATTGGGGTTTTTTCTGTTCTAAACGGTAATAAGAGAACCCGATGTTTTATGGGTTTTTGGCCATCACCTTTTGTTTCCGTCTGAGTCCTTTTCTCTTGTTGAGAGCCTTCTGGAGCCCACTTGTTGCTGCTACGTTGTCTCAGTGTGCCTTTGCTTTGAGATCTTGAGTTTGTGGTAATCGTATTATTTTTTGCTTTTATGTTGTTTTTTGATATCATGTAGCTTATGATAATTTTATGTTTTGCTTTATAAACCTCCAAAGTGAAGGTGAACATTGAACTTGCTTTATAGTTTGCACCATACTGTGAATTTGATGGATGTAATGTTTCCAGTCCATCAGACACATGGCGATTATTATACAAAAAGAAGGATCTCAGTTCTAGATTTGAATGGACTATGCCCCTCCCCCCCCCCCTCCCACCCAACAATCGTTGCCTGGGATAACCCAGAATCCGCCAGGTGTGGTTCATTGTTAAAAATATCATCCCGTCCGTCTCCACAAATAAAACCGTTTCAGCAGCTCACGTCCGATCGTCGTCATACCGAAACCTGTGATTGTAATGACGTCTGTGGCTAATGAACTAATGCCATGCTTTTTTGCTTTATTGCTGTGTATTAGTGAAGGGAACTCTTCAAACCTTTCGTAATGGCCGTAACTAGATCAAAGATTGTATTGAAGTGGCGCGGCATTTAGCCTGGCACACTATAACGTTCGCATTTTTTTTATGATTTAGTTGAAAATTTATGAAAGAAAGGATTTCTATTACCTCAAATATTTTCGGAGGCATACGGGTTTTAACCTGACTTTTCGCCTATTTTTACCAGGGGATCGATGTGGGACGAATGGGACGAAACTACGAACAAAGTTGGTTAAATAACTATACAAAAAAAAAGGTCCATGCATTTACGGAATTTATTTTCTAATTACAGTTCTTTTTTTGTGACCAAATAGGCCGGCTCTTCCTTATAATCATCTTTTGAGAAATTTAATGAGAAAATATACTGAGAAATGAAAAAAAGAAACCATACAATTTATCACATTTTCCCTCCTCCACTAAGATCGGAAAAAAAAGGTTTTCATTCGGAAATAATGGGAGGCGAGATGGGAGGCGAGGTGAAGTCGCAAAAAAGAGAATCGCACAGATATTGGGAGCAGAACCGGCCTACCGACGTCATCAATCCAAAGTTACGGTGAATATTGAAGTTGGTTTATATTTTGCACCGTATTGTGAATTTAATGGATTTAATGTAAAAAGTGACAAACTACAAAACGAATAGTACGTTCAGCTTTGGATCCGGTCAGTAATTAATTTCAGCCCATTCCCTAATATTCTTATCTTCGATACGCCCCTGAAAATAGCGCATGACTTTTGTTGTGCAAATGTGTTTCTTGCACTCCTGTGTAATTAGTGATTTGTATGTATTCATTTAGAAAATAATATAGCCTACCTTCCAGCTTCTAGTACTTTCTGAGGTAACTGACACTTGTAGCGTGTTGCTAGGGGTGTCAGTAATAATCTTAAGCAGAAGGAAGGTCATTAAACTTGTTAGAATGAGGATTTGAACGGTCCAACTTTTGCGCAGTCTTCGGCAATTCATACTACCTCCACTTTGGAAATTGTCACACCAACCTGTTGATTTAAAAGAATTGTAGAATTAACTCCTTAAGTCGAACGAAAATACCCAAGAATTCTGAAGAATAAGGGGGAGGTGAAACGATTTGGGAAGTTCACAAAAAGCAGTCAGATTGTATGTAAATCTTTGACTCTAAATGGGATGTTCCGGTTTTGCGAATCAAATTAAAGGTCAAACTCTAGGCTTTAACACCGACAGCAGAGGAAAATTCATTGTGCTTAACATTTGTTGTTTTGAATTTAATGCTGCTGAATAGTAATGCAGCCTTTTCCATTAGTTAGTGTTACTCACAAACAGAACTCTGGTTTTCTCGCTAAATCCCAAACTTAAGAAATCAAGTGTAATCGTGCGTAGAACAGAATAACAAGTACAATCCAGTGTGATTCAGGTTTTCCAATAATTAATTAACCGTGTAACCAGGTGGAAATGTCCAGTTCTGATTACAACACTGCTAACTACCCGATATTGACCTGACTGTAAAACGAGATGGTCCAGGCAAATAATCCCAAAATAACCTGAAACCTTGAAAGTTATACAGTTATATGTGTAAACTACTGCACTGGTAGTTCTAATTAAGGTAAATGGATATAATTATGCTTAGTTAAAAGATGGAGATGTATGTTCTCAGTACTGTTTCCCAATTTCATATCAAGTAAATCTTTACATCACAGAACGCATCAAGGCCTGGTAATACAGGAAGAAGGCTTGAGCAGGACCAAGAATTTTAATGAAACATACCCAAGAATTCTAAAAAAAAA
>JAHWFP010254087.1:51866-62144 GCA_023313725.1 Lithobius niger
CTGAGAAAGAAAGAAAAGACAACTTCCCCGACTGGGACTCGAACCCAGGACATCCCGTTTACTAGCCGGGCGCTCTAACCACTGCGCTACCGAGAGCGCCCGGCTAGTAAACGGGATGTCCTGGGTTCGAGTCCCAGTCGGGGAAGTTGTCTTTTCTTTCTTTCTCAGACTAGTGTATTGTGTATCCTCACAAGGCCAGTCTTTAATGCAGACTGCTTGCTTCGTAAAATAATTGTTATCACTAGGATTCAGCATTGTTTAATTCACACACCAAATGATGAAAAATCATTGCAGGACGGGGGTGGGACCATTTACACACTAAGTATGGCGTATATAGTGTATATATACATATATATATATATATAGAGAGAGAGAGGCCCTACAGAACCATGAACTCGCATTGGGGCGCCCTGCCCCCCTCAACGCCCGTATATAAAATTTAATTTTGTTCCTGTGAGAAATAGACTTTTCCAAATGGGGAAATATGCGCATGGCCCAGCCAACGTGATCACCGAAAACGGCATGCTAATTGGATAAACGGGACGTGTTTTATTACATATTCACTGTAGCCTCCACGCCCACATGAGGACTTCCCTGCACGGTGCAGGAAATTGGCCGGTGCGCCCATCATAGGTCCTACAGCATGGGACACCTGGCACATAGGGCCAAGGTTTGTCCCTAAAATGGGGGCCAATTCTATGACCTTGCATTGGGGTGCCATGCCCCCCCCCCCCTCAACCCCCAAATACAAAGTTTATATTTGTTCCTTAAACTAAACAGAAAAAAAAAAAACACCCATGGGTTGGGAAGTTGATTGAGGACGTTCAAATAATACGTGTCAAGAAACAAACTCTTTTCACCATTTTACGTCCCTCGTCATCAAATAACACACCGGCGTAGGTGATAGTGCTTGCGCTTTTTATTTATGTAAGGTGTCAGGAATCAACTGCCCAACCCAGGGATGTTAGGCGTATTTATTGTAGGGAACAGAAATCAAGTTGGTAGCTAGATGGTTGAGGAGGGGCAGGGTGCTCCAATGTAAGGTCATGCATTCCGCCGCCCCCCCCCCCCCACCCCATAGGGACAAACCTTCATCCTATGAGTATTCTCAGTGCCGTGGGACCTTTAGTGAGTGCACCCGCACCAGACAATTTCCCTCACAGCGCAGGTAAGCGCTCATGTGGGCGTGGGGGCTACATTAAAGATGTTTTTTGTTTTTTTTTATTTAAATTAAATTAAATGATGGGTTGCACGAAGTACTAATGTACTTGTTTGTGCAAACAATAACAGACATACTGTTGAACAATTATTTTACATTATCGACTTCAATTTTTTACTTTACATAAACAAAACAAAAAAAAACACATTCAATTATCTTAATTAGTTATCAGCATTAATATTTTACTTAACACACAAAAAAAAATATAAACACATTCAATTATCCTAATTAGTTATCAACATTAATATTTTAAAAAACACAAAAAAAAACACATTCAATTATCTTAATTAGCTATATACATTAATATTTTACTTAACACAAAAAAAATACATTCAATTATCTTAATTAGTTATCAACATTAATCTATCAACATTAATCAACATTAAACACAAAAACAGCCAGTTTAAAGAGTGAAATAAAAATAAAAATAAAAATATTTCTTTTCATAGGCTACCTGTTTTATGTATTTATTTATCATTTTGTTTATTTAGTAAATAGTTTTTAGTTTGAAGTTTTAAATTTCCAAACGATGTAATATTACGACATTCCCTAGGTAATTTGTTAAAAATGAAAGGAGTAAAATACTTAGTTGACATTTTCCCAAAATTGTTCCTCCAAAGTGGTAATTTGTGCCTAACTGATTCAGCTCGTAGGCTACTATTATTTCTTTGAGTTTTTAAATGATTTTCCATTTCAAAATAGTTTTTTGTTATAATCAAGTAGTCTCTTAGGCTATCGATATTAAGAATTTTGTGATCAAATTTAACTTTTTTTACGTTTATTTTTTTGCTGTCCTGGAAAAGAACACGAATAATTTTATTTTGAATTTTCTGCACACGCGTCAATAAGGTATTGTTTGTTAAGCCATAAATCTCAATACCATACCTTAGGTGTGATTCGACCAGTGCATCATACAGCAGCTTACGATTTTTTAAATCCAGAACTCGTCGCAGATGATATAATTTAGGCATAATTTGGCGTAGCTTCTTAACAAGCTCGGTAATATGCGTTTCATATTTCCAGTTGTGATCAATATGTAAGCCTAAATATTTGGCAGTATTTACTTTTTTAAGATTAGTGCTGTTATTTAAATCGCCAATGTTATGTACTGGATCTTTGTATAATAATATATTCTTTTCTTCAACATTTTTTGTATGCGCTGTTTTAATTTCCAAGTAAACTGTTTTTTCTTCACTGATATAAACTTCGTTTATACAGCACCAAATCTGAACTTTGTCGAAACTTTTTTGCAAACTTTTTATCATTTTTTCATAATTGTGGTCAAAAGCATATAAACAAATGTCGTCTGCAAAAAGTATTAAGTTTTTTAGATTATCATCAATATCATCATGTAATAAAACACATCCCATTTATCCAATTAGCATACTGTTTTCGGCGATCACGTGGCTGGGCCATGCGCATATTTTCCCAGTTGGAACTAAACGTCTATTTCTCACAGAAACAAAGATAAATTTTCTATGTGGGGGGTTGAGGGGGGCAGAGTGCCCCAACGCAAGCTCATGGGGCGGCCCCATCTTAGGGACAAAACAAAGTCCTATTAGTCAGGTGTGTAATTCCAATGCTGTAGAGCTTATAGTGGGGTGCAAGGGACGTTTGGATCACTCTGTATAATTATAAAGCCTTTAAAAAACATTATTTTCGGTGTGTCATTCACCTTTCACCCATCCAGGTAACATATATTTACACGGAGAAAAAATAGATTACAATTTATTTATTATATTTTATAATAGATTTTAATTTTTTGCTGACCAACAGGAAAATTTTATTTTTTTAAGAGTTTTATATTAGACGTAAATTTTATTTTTTTAAAGAGGTTTATGTGAGAGGTAGATTTTATTTTTTTGCCGCCGTACCATCCTGAATCATCATTGTTCATACACACAGGCATCCGTCGGTCATCTTTCCTGAGTTTTACGACTTAACGACGGAAGCATGTGAATAGAGTTCGGCAAACAATGTTCCGCAAATGCAATGTTTTCCTGCACATCGCCGTGTTTAGCTGGAACAGCTATTTTAAGTAGAATGGGTATTGGATTGGTATAGACTAACTACAGCATTTTTTTTTTCAGAAATGGAGAACAGTGACCGCACTACGGGGGGGGGGGGGGGGGGGGTGGGTTCCCTCTCGCGGCCGGGGGGGGGGGGGGGGGGGGGGGGGGCTTCTTGGGGGCCCCCCGGGGCCCCCCCCCCCCCCCCCCCAATTTTAGAGTTCAGGCAAAATCAAAAAATAAAACGGTTTACATGCCAACAGGTAAAAAATACAGTAACGAGCTTGTTAAGATTTTCTGGTTATTCAATATAGTTGAAACTGGAAATTAATTATGACTTCCCCCCCGCCATCCCTTACACAACACATACATATAGTTTTCTCGACGTAGGCCTATTCGTACGTAGAGGCCTATTCGTACAGGTATTTTTTGATGAGTAAGTTAATTGATAAAACTTCGAATTACTGTTATTTACTAGAAAGCCGTTGACAATTACCGAGGGTACATGGATGTTCGTTAGAGCGACGTAGTGTTATGTCGACTTAATTTTACGACGACATTCGTTGATTCGCATCAAGAACCTCCATGTAACCCTGCTACGTCGCGTAGCTTGTAGCGAATTAAACCACCTCTTTACGTCGATATAAGGAAAGTTAGTGCGACATTGGACCTCCATGTACCCAACCCACTTAATCCGTTCTCTGGCTTGACCTAAATCTAGTAGTTCGCTATGATTGGATGAAACAGCTGACGCTAAAACGTCATTTTGGCGCCAATTCAACGCCTTTTCAGTAAATTCGTAAACATGAAGAAGCTTTTGACAGTTAGATGGCAAAAGCCAACGAAATTTTGAGATATTAAAAAACTAGTACGAGGCAAAACCTGGAACAGGTACGCACACGGTGGAACTTATTGATGGGGAGCGTATTTACATTAAAAAAAAAAAAACACTAGCCGTAGCAGCAGTAGCTAATTCACGTGTAAGTAGTATTGAACAGTATGAATTAAAAAATAATAATTAAATATTTTTTAATACCACATATTTTTTTATGTGTTTCTGGACCGCTTATTCGTTTATTTTTGGCCTTGATCCCCGGCAACAAATTCCAGTGCTGTGGGACATACTTTTGCCTAGAGGTGGGTGCGGTTCGGGTTGGTTCTGGGTCGGGTTGGTTCCAAAAAAAATAATTACTGCGGTCTGCGGGCAGCTGCGGTTCTAAAAAATAAAATTACGTGCGGTTTCGGGTAAACCGCAGCTAAAATAAATAACCGCGTGTCATAGAAAATGCGAAACTATCGTGGCTATTATTTGCTTTTTTCCTTGATGCACCTCGATTCACCTTCACGACTAGGTGAACGCACGGCCAATTGAGGAAAATGAAGACCCGAAACCGAAGCGTCAGTGCGCCGTCAGTAGCAAATCAAACCGTACAAACAGCAAATGCACGCTGAGGAGGAGGAAGGGACGAACGCTGTCAAGATTTTTTTAAACTTATTCTTATCTAACTAAAAAAAAAAATACTTTGACGAACAAAAAATAATCAACCGAGAACGGCGTTTGTTGAATTATAACAATGTCTTCGTGTGGCTTTCTGTTGTTTTCAACATTTTTTTTCGTAATCAATGTCTTTATTAGATTTTTATTTAGCGGTTAACCGCGGGTAAACTGCGTTTTATTATAGCACACATTTGCGGTTTCGGGTCGGCTCGGTTGTCAGTTCAGACGTTGCGGTTTCCTGCAGGTCGGTTCCAGTTTCTGTAAATGCGGGCAATTTCGGTTCCCAAAAGGACCCGCGCCCACCTCTACTTAACTAGTTTGGTATGTTTTCATGCTTTTATTTAAGGTGTGTATAGCGTCAGTATACAGCTGCGGGCGGGGGGAGGAGAAGCGCCAGTAAACAAAAGTCCACTACTCGTTAAGCTAGTTTTTTTTTACGGTCCAAAAAAATTATTGTTTTGTTTCAATTTAGTGATTGCCATGTAACATGATAGAGTATCGATTAAATTACGGAAAATTAAATTATTAAAAATTGGATGGGGGGGGGGGGGAGGCGCCAGTAAACAAAAGTCGTATACTAGTTAGCAATTTTTTCCGAAAAAAATGTATTCTTATGCTTATATTTACTGATGGCATATGATAGTCATATTGATGTAACATGATATAGAGCACCCATTAAATTATTGTTTGCTGCCATCCTCCCCGCCCCGCAACAGCCGATCAGAGCCGTCGAATTCAAACCTTCATTTTTTGGTATAAGCAAACATTAAAAACAGGCCGTGGCGCGTTCCAAGCATAGGAGTTCAGTTGGTTTGAACAACTCTACTCCTAAATTCCAAGCAATGTGCGCATGTGCCACGTCTAGCTACGCCGCTACGTGATCGCATTAGCAGCTCTTCCACAACGACAACCACGCTGCGACTAAACGCAAGGTCCATGTACCCACGTCGCATTAACTTTCAATAGAGCGCTTTTATCTTACATCGACTTAACACTACGTCGATATAGTGAAATGCTCCTACCTCCATGTACCCTCGGTAAATGTGTGCCCAACCCGAAAATTATTCCTAGTGCTGCTACTGATGGAGAGAAGCAGTGGTGCCTACAGGGGAGGTCAGTGAGGAGCAACTCCTCATTGTCATTTTAGGAAGGGGGGGGGAGGGGTGGAAAAATAGCGACACATGTATTATATAACAACAACACGCCACCAATCACCACATCACAATATGACCCGTCAACAGTCAACACAACACATAAATCCAGACAAAAAAAAGGATTTAGTTTGTATGTTTATACACAGATATTGATGAAAACGAAAGAGAATAGTAGATGCTGCTGCTACACCCGGCTATTAGAGACCGGTCATTATTTATCGCCGGG
This sequence comes from Lithobius niger, assembly GCA_023313725.1. NCBI lineage: Eukaryota > Metazoa > Arthropoda > Chilopoda > Lithobiomorpha > Lithobiidae > Lithobius > Lithobius niger. The sequence goes on from JAHWFP010254087.1 coordinate 57,973, forward strand.
GTTGGGGGGGGGGGGGGGAAATCATGAAGTTCTTGGGTCCTCTCGAGGGGGGATCATAAATTTTTCAGGTTCTGTCAAGCGGTGAGGGTGGGGACCAACGGGAACAAAAAGTAATTTTTTGACCTCAAAATGGCACATTCAGCAGTTAAAATTTCTAAAAACACCTCAGCTTCTGGAGAACAAGCCAGGGGGCCCCCCCCCCCATTATGACAGTTAACAGGCAGTTAGTACCATTTCTGCATGTTTAGTTTTCAGAAATAACTTTGTATAAAGAGCCTTGGCACGTGGTTTCTTGGCTTCTTAAGTCTTTCAGATCCTAACCTTCTTAAGTCTTTCAGATCCTAACTATGTCTCGGATGTGGACATACAAGTAAACAGTGTGTTCAACATACTTATTGTATGAATCTTGAAGAAATATGGGTGTAAGGAACATTTAGCAGAACATTTTTAATCCAACATATCTTTTCGTTAAAAACGAGACACGTTTCCATACATGTAATGGTAACTGTCGCTGTGCAGAGTACTTACTTATTTTGGCTACAGCACTAATCTTGGCTACAGGAATCATCTGCAGACAGTCTCGATGGGTATACGAAAGGCACAGTTTTGTCTGGGGAAAAGGGGTCACGTTATTTTTGGACCTTGAATGGAGGCAGTCAAGATTTTTTCAGAGTCATCGAAAATTTGGTGGTCACATCTTCATTTCCTCCCCCCCCCCCCCCCCCAAAAAAAGGGGGGGGGTTTTGGAGGGGGGGAGAAAAAAAAAGGATGAAAAAAAAATATTGCCCAAAAATGTGTGTGTGGGGGGGGGGGACCCCAACCACTCCCCCCCCCACAACTCTGTCACCCCCCCCCCCCCCCTGGGGCCGCGCCCGGCCCCCCCCCCTCAGGGGGGTACCCCCCCATTGGCCCCGGGGGGGGGGGGCAGGCACCACTGGAGAGATGCGCTAAGAAAATTGCAGGTCAATAATACGTAGACCATGATCCCAGTATGGATCCTATGGTGAGGTAGGCGACCCTGCCCACAACTTTAGACGAGTCATGAACTCTTACCGCACATTATAACTGTCAATTAAATGATTCATCGTATACCTTGTTTTTCAATTAATTTTACAGTTAATTTAAAATCTCAGTCTTCTGCAATTATTTTTCCTGCATTATTACTGTGAACGCTTCCACGAAAGAAAGAATGGAATTGTTTGTAAACTAACTAACGATAAGCTTCCCTGCCCTGCATGCCACTAATTAGCTGAGACCAAGCATGTTAAAAACGGTTAGGGTGGGTTTACGCAATGGCAATTTTCTCGCTCACTAGTTTTTCCTCGGTTGTTACAAATCTGCTGGCTGCTTCTCGCCTTCACCGGGAAATGCGGCTTTCGAGTTATCTATACGTAGTAACCATGGCAACAACAGCGGAAGCAGATATACTGCTTGTATACCTTGCGACATAACGTACGATGCGTGCAACATCACAGCGTCGATTTATGGCACCAAGAAAACAACTTTCACTGCTGTACAACACTATGGAATAATTTCTGAATGCCGGCATTCGATGGTTTGTCTTCAATTCGATGACCCCAAAATGGACGCCATGTTGAATTTTGAATTCTCGCTGCGAGCAACTATTTATTCTACCGTCGTCTGGTCACTGTGAGGAGCTGTGCTTTGTACGAGAATAACAAATTTTGGAAATAGCGTGAAATGACAACAATGTTGTAACATTGTTCATTGTAAAATTACTGTTGCACGTTGTAATTTCAAGGGTTCACTGCAGACTTGTTAAATTCAAACTTCTTTACTTCTTCCTTAGACATAACGCAATTTACAAAAAGTAAACATTTAACAATCCGCACAGTTCGTGCATAGAGTTCTGTCCTTGTTGCATTCTTGTGGGGAAAGACCTCTTCTTCGCGCCAAACCATCTTCAATATAAGGGCTAGTTCTCGCTACAAAATATGGAAACACTTTCCGTAAAAGGAATACACGTGTCTCGCACGTGGAATAATAACCAAAAACCCGGCATTCGAAAGTTGGCCAATGTTTCTTTTCATCGTTCGAGTAGAACACCATAATTAGCTCTAATTATAGTCATTAGGTAATTACGGTCAAGTCAGCAAGCAAGAGATGGCAACTTTACACCTCCAACCCAACGCTGTGATTCGTCCACAACAAATCACGGTAAGTGCAGGCCACTAGTGATGCATATCATCAGGAACGCTGTACAGAAGGCAAAGATGATCTCCAGCCCTCTGAGCACAAACACATCACCGCCCTTTGGCTGCACTGCACAACACACCTACACAGCACAATACATTTCGCACACTGCCACCTCTGCGCACTGCTGCACACCGCTGCACTCTTCTGCACATTGCTACATACCACTGCACTCCACAACACCACTCCACATCCACAACACGGCAACAGGACCATCTCAATACCAAACGGCCCCACTGAAACACCAAATACGACACACCAATTTTACACTCTGCAGCACTCAGGAAACTCTCTCTTTAACGAGCAATCCATCCACTTATGCTTACAACACACCACAAGAAAGCCATCAAAAAAACTTTCTTTTCGCTCCATCACTTCTCTTGCCACCCTAAACACACCAAACCACAAAATACCACACCCAACAATCCACCTCCCTGGATCCAACTCAAAAGTACTGTTCACCACTGGAGAAAACACATTTTTGCCATGGCAAACCCCCCTACACTCAGCATTAGGGCGTTCGTCCCCCTTTCCCCAGCAAAAAGTAAACATGCAATACATTAAACACAAACACCTTCTTCCACTGGAAGCCTGCTTAATGCATCTGCATTGCCATTATCCACCCCCTTTTTGTGCTCAATGTCAAACGATAAGTCCTGAAGAAATAGTGACCATCTAAGCAATCTCCCATTATTACCCCCTTGCGATTTAAGCCAGACCAACGGATTGTGATCCGTTTGCAATTTGAATCTTGTCATTGCCAAGTACGGTGCAAGCTTCTTGACTCCCCAAATAATCGCAAGACATTCTTTCTCGATGGTACTGTACCCCTCCTCACATTTATTGAGCTTCCTCGACAAATACAAAACCGGGTGCTCAAGCCCATCATCACCTACTTGAGATAGCACCAAAGCCACCCCCCTCTCCGAAGCATCAGTTTGCACAATATATTCCTTATTAGGGTTCGGAGCAGCCAACACCGGGGGAGAAGCAAGCACATGTTTTAGCCCATTAAAAGCTTTATCGCAGTCACCATCCCACACCACTTTGTCTGGTGCCCCTTTCTTTAATCTATCGGTTAAAGGTAGTACTAACTTTGCATAGTTATCTACATAGTGTGAGTAGTAACCCGTTAGGCCTAGCACTGATTTAATGTCTCTTTTAGTCTTAGGAACAGGTAAATTAGTTATTGCTCGCACCTTGACATCAGCTGGCCACCTACACCCCCCACCAACCCTGTGCCCCAAGAACTTAGCTTGATGCATGCCCAGCTGGCACTTCTTTGGGTTAATGGTTAATCCCGCAGCTTTGACCTTCTGCAAAAATGCCAATACATTGTCAAGATGCTCTGGCCAGTCCACCGCTATCACCGGCACATCATCGAGAAACGGTCTAGCAAAATCCCTTATTTCCTTGCACACCTCTGTCATTAGACGCTGAAAGTAAAACGTTGCATTCACAAGGCCCATATTCATTTTCAGGTATTCAAAGACCCCCAAATGGGTATTAATAGCCGTCAACTTGATGGCTCTAGGTGAGTTTGGTATTTGCCAAAACCCCCTGACCAAATCGAATACCGAAATAATGTTGGCAGCCGCCACCCATTCCACCATTTCCTCAACATTTGGTATTGGGTACCTTTGCAACTTCGTGCCTGCATTCAATTCTCTATAGTCAGCCACTGGCCTGGGTACCTTTCCTTCCTCCGTCACAATCAAAATAGGAGATGCATTGCTACTCTTTCCTTCACGGATAACACCCAAAGCCAACATTCTGTTTATCTCCTCTTCAATAAGTTCCTTTTGCTTCGGGGAGTAACGATGCAACTGCTTTTGCACCGTGACTTCCCGATCCATTTCAATATCAAATTCGACCAAATCAGTGGTTCCTGGCTCATAAGAAAAGACCCCAGGAACCTGGTCAAACACCCTTATTAAGTCATTTATCTGGTCTTCAGA
>JAHWFP010254087.1:71803-82139 GCA_023313725.1 Lithobius niger
CAACCGTTGCTTCTTCAATGACCTGTCTGCCTGTAAAAAAAACCCGACCTTCCTCCTGTATCCCAAGTATACGATTGCAACTCCAAACCTTTTACTCTGTCCTCTCCCTTTACAACCATGTCTTTCAGCCCTACCTCATTGATGGTAGTAACCTCGGCAAAAAAAGGCTTCATCAAGTTTGCATGATACAGCTTCACCTTGTCCCCTTTCTTACCCATCTTTAGCTTGTAATTGACTTTTCCCACCTTCTCCAACACTTCATATGGACCCTTCCAAAACGCCTCTAACTTGTTTTTTCTATCCATTTTTAAAACTAACACCTTACTTCCAGGCTCATACTGCCTTGTCCTTGCTTGCTTGTCATAAAAGACTTTATTTCTTTGTTGAGCTGCCATAGTTGCTGTTTTAGCTAACTCCTTTGCTTGTTCCCAATCATTCAAGCGCTCAACTACATAGTCTACCACTGAAGGACTAACTTGTACTTCCTTCCCCAGCCATTTCTCCCTTATGAGTGTGAGTGGCGTCCTCACATTCCGCCCATAAACTAACTCCGCCGGAGTGAAGTTTGTCGTCTCACAAGGAGTAAACCTAATTGCAAACATGGCTGGCGCTAAGGCATCATCCCATTCGTCCGGATATTCTAAAACTAAAGCCCTGATTATGTCCTTCATTGTCCTGTGCATTCTTTCCACAGCCTGAGACTGAGGATGATAAGGAGTACTATTTTTAAGACTGATACCACACCTTTCCAAGAAACAAGTTGTCAGCTCAGAAACGAACGGTTTTCCAAGATCCGATTGGAGTTCGGCCGGGAACCCCACCCTTGAAAAAATCGCCAACAACTCATTTACTACCGTGTGTGAGTTAGCCTCCCTGACAGCCACTGCTTCCGGATATCTAGTCGCCATATCCAATACCGTTAAGACATACTTATTTCCTTTGGATGTCACTTTGAAAGGCCCGACAAAATCGATTACCATCTTAAGAAAAGGCTCTTCCACAACAGGAACCAAAATCATTTCCTCCCTCCCTTTTTTCAAGCCTTTTCCATTTTTTTGACAGATTTCACACCGCTTTATCCAATCCTTAACCTGTGCACACATTCCTCGCCAATAAAATACTTCACGCAGCCTGGCAATAGTCTTTTTCGTGGCCATGTGCCCAAAATAGGCATTAGCATGTGCCATTCTTACCAGCTGCTCCGTAAGCATTTTTGGTACCACTACCTGGTCACACATTTTGGTGCCATTTACTGCCGACCATTTCCTACGTAAGACATCATCCTTCCAAAAAAAAGATGTACCTTCAATGTCAGCTGCCACTCGACATCCCTCCAACCCAGGATCAAGCACCTGCCCTTGCTTTAAAACTTCAGCTTTAACAGCTAACAAGTCTTGAAATCCTGCTGTCAACAAACCTAAATTTTCTTTCCTTGCAACTGTTTTTGTCCTTCCCCTACCCTGTACAGAGTCAGCCACAACACTAGCTTGTTTATTGGCTAACACGCATTGTGACTGATCATCTGTATCCTTTTGTGCAAGCCCATTATCTTCGACCTTGACACCACTTTCACAGCCTTCAGCCATCACCTCCTTTTTACTTGCAACATTTCTAACACTTTCCTTCATTTCTTCATCTTCCACTTTAAAAAGACTATCCAATACTTCACCATCAATAAACTGATCTACAGCTTGCTTTTCGTTACTTTTCTTTCTATTGATAGCTGTTTTCGACCTAGTTATCACATTCACCGTTTTGTTTACCTTTGTTTCAACTTTCTGTAGCCTTTCATAAGACTCTTGGCTAAGCAAAAGGTCGTACGATTCTCCTTTGAAATATGGCGACACACCGCATTCCAGCATAATGTAGCCATCCTCTGTAGCAAATTCTACCTTTGCCACAGGAAACTCAGTCACGTTTTTACTTATGACTGACGACAAAACAACTCGTTTCCCAGTGAACGAACTAGGCTCTACTATTTTACTTGAAACCACATCCATAAATGCACCTGTATCCAGCAAATACCTACCAGGTTTTCCATTAATTGTACATTTCTTACATAACTGGCTTTCCACCGAGTGTGTACCACTTTTACCTTTAAAAGAGCTAACCTCCTTTCCACTATGTACACTAGGCAATTGAGTACATACATTTCCCACTGAGGCTTTGGTACCATTGTTGGGACAATCCCTTTTCAAATGCGAGCTCGAGCTACAAATGTAGCACTTACGTGGCTCGTCCGCCTTTAAAGGCGCTCTCCTACCAGACTGATTATTGTCGTTAGCTTGCGGCCTTGCTTGCGCATTGTAAGCCGAAGCTGTAGTACCATTGCTCGTACCATTATTATCTGAACCATTTCTAGTACTATTGCTATTGTTACCATTACCATTGTTACTGTTCCCATAGTTACTAGTACCATTCCCTTGGTTGCCTCCATTGTTTTTGTTACCTTGACTACCTTGATAACCATTACCATTCCGATACCTGCCCTAACCATTACCATTGTTACCCCCTCCACGGTAATTATTTCCGCCCTGTGGTCCGCCTTTTCCATTGTCAGAACCACTCCCCTGTCTTAGAACTGCTTCTTGGCGATTAGCGCAGTAATCGTCTGCAAGCGAAGCTAAGTTCAAAACAGACTCTTGTTTACCCTTATCAATAAGCCATACTCTTATCGGACTTGGTACCTTATTCAAAAAGTCCTCTATTAATACCTGCTGGAACAATTTTTGGAAAGAATCCCCACAATCAAGTTCCTTAACCCATTCAGTACCCAGTGTTGTCAAAGTGTGAGCAAAATCTAAGTACGTTTGTTTATCAGTTTTTTTTGCTGACCTAAACTGGTTATGTAAACACTGCTCTGTAACATTAAATCTTACTTTAAGAGCTTTAACACACAGATCAAACTTTGCAAAGTCATCATCAGAAAGACGCATGAGTGTTTCCCGCGCTTTCCCCGTTAACAAAGATAACAATCTGAACGGCCACTCTTCTTTGTTAAAGCCCATCCTATCACAAATTCTAGTAAAACCAGACAAGAAAACTAATATGTTGTCTTCCTTCTCCCTGAAGGGTTGGCACAACTTCGACATGTCATAACGTTTTTCTTGTTGTACAGACTCTGTTTTTACCTTTAATTGTTCTTGCTTAAAGGACAACTCTCTTGCCTGCATTTCATCATTATGCTGCCTAGCATTTTCGCTAATACGTAGCTCATGCTCCTGTTTCTCCCTCGTTAATCTATCTTCTCGTTCTCACTTCTCCCGTTCTAGCTCTTCGTGACGATCCAATCTTTCTCTTTCTATAGCTAATTTTTCTCTTTCAATTTCGTCTAGCCTAGCCAATTTCTCCCTCTCAAATTCTTCCTCCCTTTCCTTTAATTCTTTGTCCCTTGCTAATTTTTCCCTTGCTAATTCGTCCTCCCTCTCTCTTAAAGCCTCCTCCCTTCTTAATTCTGCTTTTCTTACACTTATCCTTTCCCTCTCTAATTCTTTTTCTTCTTGCCTTTCCTGCCTTTCCCTTAATTCCCTCTCTTTTAGTTCCTGTTTTTCTTGTAATTCCCTGTCTTTTTCTTGTAATTCCCTCTCTTTTTCTTCATTTATTACCCTTTTAGCCTCCTCTACAGTTTTAACTGCTTCTGCGAGATCATCCACCAACAAAGTTCCTCCCTCCAACCCACCTTTAAACATAGCCAGAATTTCACTTTTTCTCTTAGGCGCATGCAACCCTAATTCCTCACACACAGCTTTCAAATCAACCACAGTTTTATCACTAAGCAACTCCATTGTAAAATTACTTAATTACCTAAGCAACCAACAATCAAAAAAAATAGCACCAACACGCACAACAGTTCCCGCAAGCTTTAAACAACACTTTTTTCCCCAAACGCCCTAATACCAAGGTGTAAAAAAAAGTTTGCCACAGCTCACCTGTTGCCGCGTTGTGGAGACGCTGCCAAGACGACTTCTACATCCAAACTGACGAACCCAGGCTTGCACAGACGATGACTTCAAACTCTATTTCGCTTCTTCCATTACCGGAATTCGCCGAAATTTTCCTTCTCACACGACGAAGTGCAGCATTACCGCCCACTCTCGCTGATAGGAATGTTCTCCGTCCCTCGTCCAGTCGCAATCTTGTCTGCCAGCTCAGCTTTTCCGTCTCTTGACTCGTCTTTCTTGGACAGCAGGAAGCCCCTTTAATCTTCCTCCCACGCTGGTTGCCGCCAAAGTCGAAATTCTGCCCTGGAAAGTGAACCCACTGAGTTGGAGAAGCTCACCACTACCATCTAAGTTGACTTGACCGCCGACTTTCGATGCAGCTGTGTCCCTTTAACGTGAAAGTCCGGATGTAAGCCAAAACTGCTGGTTTCTTCGACGTATAAGTCCAGCTTGATCGCTGTCACCAATGTATTTACTTTACACTTGATGAAGACGCAATTTGCTTCACCACCGCCAATGTAAACACAAAGGCAGCACCCTGATCGTTGAAACTCGAACAAATCGACATGAAATCCAGCTGCTTCCTCGACGTGAAAGTACGGCTACACCGCTGCCACCAATGTAATTTCAAGGGTTCACTGCAGACTTGTTAAATTCAAACTTCTTTACTTCTTCCTTAGACATAACGCAATTTACAAAAAGTAAACATTTAACAATCCGCACATGATCCGAGAAATTGTCCAACAAGACAGTTCGTGCATAGAGTTCTGTCCTTGTTGCATTCTTGTGGGGAAAGACCTCTTCTTCGCGCCAAACCATCTTCAATATAAGGGCTAGTTCTCGCTACAAAATATGGAAACACTTTCCGTAAAAGGAACACACGTGTCTCGCACGTGGAATAATAACCAAAAACCCGGCATTCGAAAGTTGGCCAATGTTTCTTTTCATCGTTCGAGTAGAACACCATAATTAGCTCTAATTATAGTCATTAAGTAATTACGGTCAAGTCAGCAAGCAAGAGATGGCAACTTTACAACGTTGTTCTTTATTCGTATTGTTATTTATAATACATAATTTTAAAGTGTCCGCGGCCGATCTTGAGTTCGCCCCAGAACGACACAGATAATCAATTGTATGTTTTTGGTAGCAGAGTGCCTTGTTGATATCCAAGATGGTTACAAAAACAATGGCGGCTGTCGACTAAAGCCGCCCCTCTCAGGAAGACGTAGCCGCTCATAAATATCTGCAGGGCTCAAGATACGCCGCGGACACTATAATTTACTATGTATTGCCGCATTCATTCAGTAGAAACTGGAAACTAATCGTAAATAAATAACGGTTTACGAGAAAATAGCGTTCGGCGAGCGAGAAAAGGCCTTGTTGCGTAAACGCGCCCTTAGGAGTATCAGCGCTTCGCTCGCACAAGCTATATGCCATGTTATTGCATTCCAGTAATAGGCATCGTCTCTTTAGCATACTGTATAGCAGGGAAGCCGGCTAAGCGCATTTGCAACCAGCCTACCTGTACGACAGCTGTAATTAGCAGGAAAAAAACAGCATCTTTAAATATTTCTACAATTGAGTGCAACGCCAAATGATTTTCCTAAAATTTAACTATATCGTTACTTTAAATATTAAATTATTTCAGATGAAGTAACACACCATATCTTAAAAAAATCAAATCTTTTTTTTTTAAGTTGAGTAAAATTCACCCCTATAAACATAAACAACAAATCCAAGCATCCAAGCCTATATATAACCTACTTCACACACGCACCGATCATCACTACGTGATCCTTATGTGAAACATTAGCGTCGAACACTGAAAAAGGTTCAGTGAAAAAAAATTGCACATTCACGTAATTTTCAAGTAAAGCAATGTTTCCCTGTATTTTAAAGGTTTAATCGAGTGTGTACCACAGTAAAATATTAGTAAGGGCTGCTAAACAGAAATTATGGTAAATGAAACACAAACCACCAGCAAGGAAATAGCACACAAAAATTACCTAAAAGTCAACGGCTTTATTGTGAACTAAAATTCATTAGGATCATGCCAACGGAAATCAACTCCACTCTTCTATTCAAACGGAAACCACTCTTCTCTTCAAACCATTTCACTGCCTTTCTTAATAAGTGAGGGTAAGGATGCCCTAAAGATCATAATAAACACTAGAGGAAGCCCGTGCTACACACGGCTGGTCTTGAATCCACCGTTTGCAACACTGGCACGGTTTGGCTGCTCATGTGTATGTCCATTTTTCACCGAATTAAGCTTCTTCAATCCCAATTTTGTGCTCACTGGCCGACAAACGCTTTCATCGAATTAAGTTTGTTCAATCCAATTGTTGCGTGCAGTGGCTAACAAACACTGATTTTCGTTCGCTTCGCTCACTCAATCAGCGCATCCCGTGCCGCAAGTCAGTAGATGTACCGTTTTCAAAATTGGCACGTCGATGCATTTTCCAGCATCGCTGTGTGAAAAAAAATTACAATAATGTTGTATTGCTGGTGGGAGGGGGAAGACTCCTTGCAAGGGCCGGCGCGTCCCTTATTCTGTCCTGGAGGGATGGGAGGATCAGAGGTAAGAACCGAACCTAGTATTTTTAACATCATTTATTACGCGTTTTTCCTGAATCTTTGTTCTGTTTAATCATGTTTCACAAAAAGTACAATTGCTTGTCGTAATTCAGTGTAAGGGGGGGGGGGAGATTAAGGAAGGACGTTATGGTGGGAGGGAGAATCGCTAATGGTGTTTGCTTTTAAAAATTGTGACGACGCGAAACCTTCAGTATAAATGATAATGATAAACGTTCACTAATAGTAAGTTTCAGGAGTTCAAACCACCAACATCGTTCTTCACTTACATTAATGACTGGTCGGACGTCATGTGTATCATTAAGCGGTGAACAGTTTTTAGTTTCGATACGTAACTGAATACAATATCGTGCACGGATTATTAATACGGACATTAACCTAGCGATTCTCGACCGGAAAAGAATGTGACAGTGCAAGCACTCCCGAGCATTCGTATCCCGTTTTTCGGGAGTTCCCCGTTGGAGAACACCCCTGCTTGCTCTAATTTAGTAACGGATCTGTTTTTCCCTCTATATCTATCACGGTGTTAATTCAGAATCTTTCTATTCAAAATACACTTTTGTCATGTATTGAATCCCCATTTGTTTATTCTTAGTTATAAAATATGATTACGTTTTTAGTCTACTGTACAGCCGTACCGGCTGAGAATACTATTGCAACGACTTTGTCCGTCCATCCGTCCGTCCGTCGTTTTTTTCTACTTCGCAACGGTACCAGATATTGACGACATTGTTTACAACGTTAGATTCAGTGTGAGAAGTTAGTTAAAAAACATGGAAAATTAAAACATCGTTACTTCCTTATAGCTAACATAATTCTTCGACGTAACTAAATTAAATAATGACATTTGATCGTCGAATTAAAATCCTAAGGTAACACTCAATAAGAACAAATAGATTTTAACTTCGTTTAGAATAAGTCTCGTCGCACTGTTGCATGAATGAATAGCCTACCGTCGAACCAAATTCTCCATTAGGCCTATCTGCTACTTACGAAATTAAAACTGCATTTTTAAAATTCGGCCTAAAAATTAAAATTAGGTCTAAAATCGTGTTACCATGGCAACGTCAAGTTGCTACGAGTCGCTGTTGGCTTCATCAATGGCGTCTCTCTCGTCACTTCCCTACTACCACTGATCTATATACGCTACGTTGCGCGTTACGTTTAACACTGTAACTGTGTGCCTGTTGGCGAACCGTGTTGCAAAAATGAATAGGCTTACTATACAATCCATATCGCCGTTAGCTGCTACTTACGAAATTAAAACTGCTGGTTAAAATTAGGCATAAAAGCTGACAATTACACCTAAAATGTAAAATAGGCATAAAAGCTAACACATTTTTAACCGACAATTGTGATGGCTACTGCTTTTAGATTAGTATGATAGAGATGACTGTTGTAGTGGATGATAGAGGTGTACGCCTGAACATTGGAAGTGAGGGAACTGTACAGAAGACCGGTGCGACTAGGCAGTCGTTGTAGCCGCTTGTTATTTTAGGTTAAAATCAGTAATAAACTCAGCTTCCATTGCATAATGACCAAAGAAGGACAGTGTGACGTCATTATGCAAAATGCAATTTTTTTGGTTCATCATAATTTTTATACGAATTTATATTAAAAAAAATTGTAATATTATGATAGTGTTTTAATTCATTTATTTTTAGTATTTTATTGTAAATAAAGATATCATTTTTTCCCCTTCTTTTTCAACTAACACCTAACTAATTTGTTTTGTCCTTTTTGCAATCTCATTATCACATATTCAGAAGCAAAGCCATAATTTCGATTCCATATCGCAGAATGCTACCTATCAAGGCGTCAAACAGATTTTTTATTTTTATTTTTGTGTGCATAGAACATGTTTCACGTTACATAATTTTGGTATCATCTAAGTTTTATTAACAGTTTCATTACAAGGTGTCTAAAATTCCATTTCGAACCAATTTCTATTCCTAAATATTTTGCTGTATCTTTTAAATCAGTTTTCCTCAACTTTTTTTTTATAATTTTGTTCATTTATACTACTTCTAATAAATTCACATTGTTGACTGTGCGTTATTAAGTTGATTATATGTTATCTTCCATTTTCGGAACTGTTATTTCTAACTGTGTTGTTTTTCCTTGCTTATGTATAATTAATTTTCTGTTAACCATCCGTTGATCACATCGAAGTCTTTTCGTTGTTTTTCATTCATTTCAGTATGGTTTGAGTTTATGTAAAACGTTTCTGTTAACGTAGTTATGTATATCATTTACATATATTAAAAATAATAATGGACCTAACACTGACCCTTGAGGTACTCCATGTTTTATATCCTTTTTAGTACTACAATTTGCTTAAATTAAACCAACATCGCAATATTAGCCTTTGTCACTGTTGGAGCAGGTCACAAATAAGCGAATTATTAAGAATTCCAGATTTCTGAGGTCAGAAAAGGCTGAAATATGTCAGCAATTAAGCAAGTAATTTGAGCAACTAACAGTATTCAGTTGTCTTTCCACCAGTTTATATTTTATGATACGTAGTTGATATTACTTCATGCCGTGATTTACAGTGAAGAGTGAGGGAGTGGGGGGGGGGGGAGGAAGTAGATTGGTCCGGCGCTTTAGGTAATAATAATATTACCTGTGAAATAATTTTTTGGGAGGACTTAGCATGATGGGTAGGGGTAGAGGTAGAGAGGCAGAAAAACACCGTCTGCACCTTTGTAAATAATTTTTTTGCTTAACTCTAATAAGCAGTATCATAATCTGTGTTTCAGTTAAACGCACATAGATTTAAACCAAATTAAGCTACGTTGTTAATTTCAAGGCCTTCGGCCTAGAAATTGCAGCTATTGAAACGATAGAATGGCGTATTTATTTCATAAATGCAGGCTTTCAGATCTGAGTTGAATTGTGTCAAAGTGGCCAGAAACAATCGACTGCATGCATAACCCTTTGTTGCGCGACGCCATAGACGTAAAAAAGGTACACGGATTACAATCAAAAACGTCAAGTGTGCCGTAAAAAAAGGGGTTATATGATTGAAGTTAACTTTACTTGTTAAAAGAGGTACACGGAAAAAATTGATAATTTTTAATTGAAATAATCAAATGGAGAGTTCAGAAAATTGCATCTGTTTAAGTGCTGTTGTGCTTCACCAGTCATATATTTAAAACGTAAAGCACAACAGCATTTAAACAGATGCAATTTTCTCAACTGTATACATTTGATTATTTCAATTAAAAATCATCAAATTATATCCGTGTACCTTTTAACAAGTAAAGTGTATTTTCAATCATATAACCCCCTTTTTTTTACGGCACACATAACGTTTTTGTTTGTAATTAATAAAAAATTAAAAAATAACGATGTGGGTAATAGGAAATCGGTAAATAAACCCGCTCCGTTGCTGTAAATTTCGTAAATTCGTGTGTTCAATACAAAAAAATCACTACGGCGAAATCACGTGTTAAGTTAGCTTTATTCGCGGAAGAATAGCCGACGAATCGACGAATAGGACCAAAAATCTGTAGGAGTGGAGAGGGTGTTTGTGACAACCTCGCCCCCCCCCCCTCCCCACCAACCAAACTGAGTCGGGTAAGTTGGCCATAGTATATGAAATAACAGGAGGATGAAACTATCAGAAACGAGGATAAAAAGCAAGAAACAGCTTTTTTTAAATAAGAAAAAAAATCGTAATACTTCGAACAAAAAAGTAATCTAGTCGGGACTTTCACCGTTTACACCCTCAACCCCCCCCCCTCCCCCTCCAAAAAATGTCTTCGATACGCCCTAGACCACCGCTTAAACATAAT
>JAHWFP010254087.1:82239-97039 GCA_023313725.1 Lithobius niger
CAAAAAATGTCTTCGATACGCCCTAGACCACCGCTTAAACATAATGGAAAAAATAGCGCAGTGTAGTCGGGAATTGCCCTTGATACTTAAGAGGGCAATATAAATATATTTAAATATAAATGCCTTGATACTTAAAGTAACAGTTTGAAAAACGGCTTTAAAAAAACTGGAGCTTACCTTTGTCGATCATTCTAACGAATTTCAGTGTATAGCGGTTCGGAATTTTGCGTTTTTTGCTATCCATTCTAATCTTTCACAACACTGTTAAGTTGAGCAATATTATTTTCATGCGTCTGTGCAGACGTTAAAGCTAGTTCTAGGTGCACTGTATCTTTCATGGTCTACATACGACTGCAACGGAATATCTAGCTTCAGCGGTAATTTACACACAATACACACGTACCGGAATATAAAAAAAAAAAACTCGACCGATTCGTAATAACAGGATGCAAAAATATATAAAGGCCTTTAACGGTTCGACAGCAGCAGATTTGTCATTCAAGCCAGCGTGGATTTGCGATGAACTCGAAACAATCACAGAAGTATGTCGAAACAGGATACTTAATTCACGTAAATGCACGATCAGCAATACCTTTGCCGAGAGGGGTGCCCCAAAATGGATGCTTACAACCAGCGTTGTCATGCCGAACAGTGGTGTGTATTGTGTTGAAACAGAATGATTCCGGTAGTGAATGGATGAATATAGCGAGAAGAAACTTATTTGAACTGAGTTGAACTGCTTCGGTTTTTGAATGCTTTTTTTTCGGGTAGTAATTAGCTTTTTTTTTCTTGGGGGGGGGGGGGGGCATGGAGTGACGATTCCCTAAATAAATCTAATCAGCCGTACTCGAAGAAGTAGAATGATTGAAAAACTATTAACGGAGACTTAATCCGGCATCAGATATCAATAAAATCAAGGAATTTGCCCACTGAGCTATCAACGTAAGGGACATCTATACGAGATAGGCAAAAAGTAGGTTCCCAGGCGCAACACGAGCTTTGTGAAGGCACAGCCCAGTGGTCAGCGTACTCGTCGCCAAATCAACTGAATACCAGTTCGAATCCCACGACTGACCCAATCAAAAAAACAAGTCCTTCGAGTCTGAGAAGATTATAAGACAAAGGTATTTTATAATTAAAAAAAAAATACGTTAAGTAGGGCGCTGTGATCCATCATGCCCTGGTATAGAACCTTAATATTGGCCGATACTCGTTGTTCCATACGGAAATCTTTACAAGCGCCTCAGGTAATCCGATCCGATCTTTATCGGGATTATCGGTAGAAAGCCATCCATCCTCCAAGTAAATACTGTTCTATCGTGAACAATTTAAATATTGAGCGGGGAAATCTAATTTAAATATATCGACTGGCGATACCATCTGGGACCTTTGTGTCCCTGACAGGTCTAACCTTGGTGGTAAGGCAGTTGAAATCCTAACCCACCTTTCCTAATTTGATCCCGCCTTTTCAGTGGCCATGCATATTTTTACAATTTAAAAAAAAAATTTTAAACTATTTTTTGCCTATATGCAAGCTTTTAAATTGTTTTATCTTGTTTTAGTTTTTACCTTGCCACCTTCACATTCTCTTTTTATCAAATATTTTTACACGCATCGTAAATGCTGCCCCATTTTAGGCTGGCAGTCAGTGATCCCCGCGACCTAGCCAGACCTGTTGCTTCAGCAACATACATTATTATTATTAAAATGCTAAAAAAATGCTAAACCTTCACTTTTCCATTTTTTTTTACAGGGTTCCCACCAAAATACTGATATAATTTTCATGAGTTTTCCAAGTTTTCCAGCGTAGTTGAGGTCAATTTCCAAGCCATTTACCGTAATTTTTCACACACTTTACCAGTTTTGCTTGTTTTGAGGGCTCACTCACTCTTAGTGCGAAAGAGTAGCCCTGTTTAATGACGGTTTAGGTGACAATACAGAATTATAAAGACAATTTTTATTTTACCACAATGTTATAAAAATGTGTTCAATGCACTTAGTACTCGGCCTAAAAGTGTGGCTTTGTTTTTTTCTCCGAGTTTTCAAGGTGTATTCTGAAAAATCTGAGAATTCCCTGAGTTTTCCCTGAGTTTCAAACGTAATTCAAAATCCCTGAGTTTTCCAGTTTTTCCAGGTTTTCCAAGTAGGTGACGCATGTTTTTAATGTTTTCTACCACCCAAAAAATTTAAGACATCAAATCTTGTCTGCCTTGAATAGTTACATCGAAATAAATAAAATATCTGCTATGTGTCGTTTAAGTCACCTATCTCAAGGGGAAACAGCAAGAGCTCGCGCCATGCAGGGATGTGACGTCATCTTTCTTAAAGGCAGTTGGGGTGCGGTAACACTCTTCCGGAATTGTGCTGCGTTTGTTCCGGGCGGCGCTGTTTTCTTTCTGGCTCATCACGCAGATAGCAGTGTAATGCGGGAAAAAAAGATGACGTCACACCACGCAATTCAAACACGATTGTTTCTAGCGATTAAGGGTAAATCATGCGTCCCGGGCTTAAAGTAGATGATTGAAAAATTCGTACGGCTTAAGCACTAAGTAGTAGATATCCGTGAGTCCTTGTCGATTTAACGGCTATAATTGCTCGCGAGCAAGAAACGGCTAGTCCAATATCGAGGGAGTGGAGGGAAACACCAGTGGGCGAAGCCCACGAGTTTTTCCCTTCACCCCCGAGATAGTGGACTAGCCGTTTCGAGCTCAAGAGCAATTATAGCCGTTAAATCGACAAGAACTCACGGATATGTATTTTAATGCTAAGGTGTGACGTCGAGCTAATTTATCGTGTTATTAGAGTTTTTTAAAGACTTGTTTCATGGATTTAAGATTTTCTACATGCGACTTATGTAAATTCCTGAACGGAAGTTCCGGTTTAGAAACGGGGTTGGAAGCTTCCTGTGTATGAAGGCCGACTGATGGGGAGAGATGCTGCGTAATACCGATGTTTGTGTTTAAGGTAAAACTGTATAACTGAGTATATAAAATGCGCTATTCTTGAGTCTCGTAGGTTTTTAGGTGCGTTTAGGAAGTGTCAGTAGCCTAGTTTTCGTTACCGTCGGAACGAAAGATTGCCGGGTTGGGCCATTCCTCCGTGGGTGGGGGTCTAGCATAGTACAAGAGTGTATTTTTTTTCCGTGTTAGGCTATAAAGAAAAGTGTCGCAGGTTGCAAATGTGCCTGTTTATGCTGGTTGCATTTTTGTTGTGTACGGTAATTTTACAAAGTCGGGTCATATGTTACATGGTGGAGCAGGGGTTGTGTAGACCCACGTAAAAAGTGTTAGATTATCAAAAAAATGTGGGTTTTCAAAATTAACCCACTGTGACGTGTGTGGGTTTTAAGATTAACCGTATATAACGACTACACTTTTAGAATGGGGATGTATTAGCGTGACGTCACCACCGTGCATTAAGAAATATAATTGACGTTGGATGCCAGTTAACCTTAATTCTAAATTAAACGGAGGGTTTAGTAATTTCTTTAAAGAGACTAGCAACTCTTGCCCCAGCCAAAAAAAAATAAAAAATGATTAGAGATTGAAAAACGTCACAAAGGGGTCACAAGAATGTCAAGGAACAATTTCATTAAGGAAAATTGGAAATTAGCCAATAGCGAAAATCATACTTATTTCTAGTGTATGATTTTCGCTATTGGCTAATTTCCAATTTTCCTTAATATTATTTCCAGCGATTTATGTCTATTTATTTCTCCTTTATTGAGCCTTGTGAGTGTCTCCCCTCTCCATTGTTTGGCCGAGTGAATTTCGGTCGAATGGAGCCCTGGTCACGGTTGTGACCTTAATAACGGGTTCAGTGAGTTATCTTTGTGCCAGTGGAGGATGTGGCCATAGCGATTAAGGCGCTATGCAAGTGATCTGGGGGCGAACTGGATAGCTGGTTCGAATCCGGGTCATGCCACTCCGACGAAGCGTAAGCGCATAAAGGTGGCTTACTGAACCACGTTATTTCTAGTGTATGATTTTCGCTATTGGCTAATTTCCAATTTTTCTTAATATTATTTCCTGTCTATTTATTAAGAAGCAATTTCCTCACGGTGCAAAAATAAACTCGCAAATTTGAACCGGGATAACCATCACATTGGAGATAACAGGGATATTAATAAAATCTTTACATGTAGTATACAGTTAACGACCTCCCACACCATTTCACTGGAATGAGAACAGATGATACAAGCTAGTGCGTCTAACTACTCCATAAACCACCACAGGTACAATAAAGCTGTGACAGTTTGTGTGAGCAATTTCATTGCCAATCAATAGTATTTTAACGGGCTATTTCAACTGTATACGCAGAGCACTTACAATTGCATCTACAAGAATCTGTTCGTATCTGATTCTTACTATCAGAAGTTCAGCGCGGCTTTAGTGCAATAGTCACTACATCGAATTTACGCTGCACTGGGCATCGACTTAACTATACCAAGAATTTCTAGGGTTTGGAAGGAGAATTTGTAACTCTAAGAAGTCCCTAATGAAACACGTTAGATCCGTCCCCATTAGTTCAGTACGAGTTTTCAGAGGGCGCCACGTGTTGTATCTGGTAATTTTTGCTGATTTTTCAGCCCAAATCTAAAGTAAACTAAATTACAACTAAGCTAGGCTAAATAATAATTAAATATAAGCTAGTTTCGTTTAGTTTTGTTTAATTTTAGGCTAAAAACTGAGTAGAAATTCCCACATAAAACACGTGGCGCCCTCTATAAACTAAGTCTGAACTAATGTGAATGTATCCAAGACGTTTCAGTATGGGTCTCAGTCACAAATTCTCCTCCCAACCCTATAAATTCTTGACTATGCGAAGTACGGATCGACGCCTGTAGAGTGAGAGAAGCGAACAAAGGTCACGAAAAAAGGCAAACGGTGTTGAAGAGAGTTGTAGATAAACCAACTATGAAGCTGAATGAGCAAGAAAAGGAAAGAAACTCAATCCTCGACATTGTTAACAAATAAAGGGTTAAAGGGTTTAACGAGCGTTAACCACTCCTGGTATATTTGTTAACAAATATAGTACAGCAGAACAATGTAGTATGCCAAAGTCACGAGTTAAAAATAAAAACGAACTTGTTTCATGTTTAAGGTAAGATTTAACTGAACCGAAGACAGAACAGGCAAGGAACACGGGCATGTTTTTCCTGCAATGTTTTAGATACCGCAATGTTATTGTAGTATTTACTCCACGTGAAACCTTACTGTAGTATTCAACTATTAGACGTGTAACTAAAATTAAACCAGCATTGGGCTGGATTGTTACTTGGGTGGGTGACCGCCTGGGAATCTGGCTGTTGCAGACATAGGGCCTTAGGGCTTCGGGCAGATGACCAGGAGTGGTTAACGCTCGTTAAACCCTTTAACCCTTTAAACCCTTTAAAATTAAACCTTTGCAACCGACAAATAGCACTGCTCCTGGGGATAGCAAGGGGGGGGGGGGACAGTCCTTTAATGCCGCACTTTTTTCGCCTGTTTTATACCAGTTTTCAAAATGTTTTCCAACTTTTTTTACACCTATCTAAATACTCCACCGCTCAGGGGCATGCTTAATAAAATACTATGGCCTAATATTAATTAAATTCAAACAATGGGTTTTTCTTTATTGTTAACCCAACCACAGAATTTATTATCACACAAAATTAACACGTAATTACTCAAACGAACTAGAAATATCACTTCAAACGACCTTCAAACACAAACACAGGCAAAAAAAATGCCTTAACTAGGAGTCTGCTTGTTTCACAAATTATAAATGCACTTAAAATACGCATATACCCACTCACACGAAACAGATTTAATATGAAACAACAAACACAGAAAAATATAAAAAAAAAAGGTCTGTATAATACACAAATTAGGCGTGCACGCCCAAACACCGAAACATTAAACTTTTCAAACATAAACTGGGTTTTCTTTATGCCATAACCATTGATCAAAAACAGTCCTTGTTCCCTGGTATTGGAGTTCAAATTATGGTTCGTTGCGTTCGAGTAAACTCTAGTCCGTTTTTATTCGTGCACCTTCACGGCTGTGAGTGTGGGGATACGAGCTCTAATGTTTTTTTTTTCTAAACGGCACAGCCGTTTTTTGCTCAGTTAATTACCTTTTTCTTTTTAAACAAAGTTTTCCTGAATTCCAAGATACACATACTCCGAGCACTCTGCAATTCCTAAGGACCCAAGCTTCCAGTCGCAATGAGCGTCATCATTAAACTGCTTTACGCGCGTTTTCTCTGGGTAGAAATTTAAATTTAGGTGTGAACTAACAGAAAATGCACGTATTGGTGACTTTTGATGACTCTTCAATTAAAAAAACCGTGAAGCGTAGTATCGTCGTCCAAAACGCACCCCGCTTCACAGCTTAGAGATTATACGATATTTAAAAAAAAAACTTTTTTAAATGAAGGATAAACGTTTTTCATAAACTGGAAAATAAAACTTTTCAAACTAAGAAAACACACACTCTTCCAGCAGAGCTCACAAGAAACAAATATGGCGGGAAATAGCAAATCATTTGCGTCCAAAACATTTGACAAATAAAATACCACAAGAAGTTTGGTAACCTGACCAGAGCTGGACAGATACAAAATGACGAGACAGCGACTTCCTGAAAGCAACTATGTCTAAATTAACGACTGTATTTTTATACCAATGGCATTTTCCCATCAAAACTCATACAGTACATAGTCCTCTAAGAATCTTCCATTAATACATATCAGTTTTCATGCTAATATTTATGTAAGAATACTCCGTTCGAAACAACATTCGAACTACACGCAAGATCTTTTTATACTTCGTTGCAGCCTTGGGATTTTTGTATTTAATAAAATGTATAAGTTGTGTTTTATACGATGTCTATTATACTTTATATAATTATTTAAGTATCAAACCACAGATTTTCCTCACGATTACGAACGTAGAATATTATCTAGACACCCGCTAGTGTGTCGCGCCAAGTTAGGCAACAAACATCACAACGAACACCACATCAATTCAGTTGTCGACGTTGTAAACCATTGTATCGCGGCGCCATAGCGTCAGTGTCTTATTATATCTTGAAGCATAGTTGGGCACATTTCAGGTACTTGGGGAAAAATAATAATGCGGTACAAAAGCTTAAATGTGTTGAAATCGAGAGCAATGTCCCACCTGACAAAAATTAACTCGTGTTTGAATGCCAGCTAAGCTGCTTTCAACGCAAAATCTGCCCCTCAATAACGTTGAAAATGTGTTACTACCTAGCTAGCTAGTAGCAATGTTTTAGTTTTCATTTAACTTTCGAATTATTAAGCGGTGTGATTAACTTGGCGAATGTTTTGGTGTGTTGATATCACTACTTTGAAGGGCCAAACCATTCGGAGCTTGGCTGCCCCTTTTCCCAGTTTTGGTTTTTGATATGATTAATTTATCTTCTAACTATACACTGTTAGAATTTCTATGAATGTTCAGTGAATTTTCTTCAAACATTAACCCTTTACTGTCCATGTCAAACTGAATGTGTTTTTTTTTAACAGTGTACAGTTTCATTTCCCTTCATTGTTTAGTCGGTAAAGAAAAAATTTAGTAAAAAGTACTTTTCTTACGTAGACTACTAAATGGGGCTCACCTTGTAAAATGGTCGAATACGTTATGGTGGGCAATGCGTACTTTTTCTGCATCGTACGCCGTCCGCCTTTTGAGGCACGTATATCTTTCAGTTGTGTGTTACCAGAAAGAACAGCTGCTAGTTCGGCTTAATGTTCCACACGTATACAGAGCCATAACAAACAACAGGATGCTTTACAAACAAGAATTCATTACCAGGCACCATATTTTCTGTATGC
Source organism: Lithobius niger (assembly GCA_023313725.1). Lineage (NCBI taxonomy): Eukaryota > Metazoa > Arthropoda > Chilopoda > Lithobiomorpha > Lithobiidae > Lithobius > Lithobius niger. The sequence goes on from JAHWFP010254087.1 coordinate 90,076, forward strand.
AAATAAGGAAACTGTTACAAAATCAACACCCGTATTTTTTTATTGTGTGATCAAATCGTTCGAAAGCAAATAATCCTCCGTTCGATCAGTTTCACCATATTATTCACAAGGAATAACGGAAATAACGGGCTGAAACAGCACTGTATAAAAAATAAGGGGGTGTGGAGGCGGGGCATCATAAACAATCTCGCGCCCATTCTCACAGCTGGAAGCGGAAATACGATGGCAAAAGTGTTTCCAGGATAGCTGTTTATAAACTACCTCATCCTTTGGTTACATGTTTGCGTCTGAAGAAGAGCTGCGAAGCTTCGTGAAGTTGGCGAATTGGCTAAATACATTATGAATGTTCTTCAAACATTAACCCTTTAAAGGGATATACCTCCCAGTGCCATTTTTCTCTATCCTCCACATCAAGTACGGCCCTAAAGGTCTATTTACTTACCGTTAGTCTTTCCCTTGCTAAAAATCCGTTTTAAAACGTAGCGTCTAGGAGATTTTCTTTTGAATATTGTTAACTATATTTAAGAACGACCCGTCACTAAATGATGCAGTGCGCGCGTACAATAATCATGACGTTTCATCTCTGTGTGTATATCTACTAATTTTCTAATAATTACCATGAGATATACAATCTAATAGACTAATGCGGTAAAAATTAAAATTAATTATTCCAATAGATCGCCGAAGCAAAATTATAAGACACTAGTCTAGAAAATTATAAATTGTGATTTTAAAATACAAGGATCATTCCGGTTTTTGACGACACGATCAATGGGTTCACGGTGGCTGGACTATTAGGCGCAATGCCAATTGAGACAGTAGCTATGTTTTTCACTGCGAGGAACGAAACTACCGTCTCAGTTGACCTTAGCTGTGGTAAATACGCGGATGTGATCATCGCGTGGGTGTTGTGAGGCAGGCGGAAGGTTATAAGGCAGACTGTATGTTGCTTTAAGGCGAGTTTACGCATCGACAATTTTCACGCTTATAGCTTTTAGTTGGCTAATGCTAAATCTGATGGCTGCTTCTCGCCTTTACCAGAGAATGCGGCTTTCGAGTTGTCTATAAGGAGTAACCATGCATGGCAACAACGCGGAGGCATATCTTCTTCTCGTGCCTCGCAACACGACGTATGATGCATGCAGCATGACAGCGTCGATTTATGGCAACAAGAAAACCATTTTTACTGCAACACAAGACGGCGGACTGATTTTTCAATGCCAGCATTCGATGGTTTGTTCCTCGATTCGATAACCCCGAAATGGACGCCATGTTGGATTTTGAATCTCGCTGTGAGCAGCTGTTTATTCTACCGTCGTCTGATCACTGCTAGAAGCTATTTTTTGAGCGAGAATAACAAATTTCGGACACAGCGTGAAATAACAACAATGCTGTAGCAATGTTTAAAATTATTGTTGCACTTTGTTCTTTATCCATTATAATACATTTAATTTGTTATGTATTACCACATTCATTTAGTAGAAACGGGAAAAGTAATCGTAAATAAATAACGGTTGCCTAGCAAATAGCGTTCGACGAGCGAGAAAGTCTCGTTGCATAAACGCGTCCTTACTGCCCGTGCCTAACTGAATGCGGTTTTTTTTTTCGGAGTCCCTTTACTAAGATCGTTCACGGAATTCAAACTGGCGTTTACTTGGTTTCTAGTCGGGTACGCTGCCTACTGGGCTGTGCTTGTTGAGTGTCACCAACTTGGTGGTGTTCATTCGCCGCTTCCATCTTCCTGGAGACTTGGCGGACGACGACTCTGTCCTTCTGTCCAGGATTTTTTTTAATATTTCTGGTAGGAGGTGCAGATGTATAAGATCTAGTTTGTGGTTTGTTTAACTTCTCTGTAATGTGTGGCGGAGTGGCAACGAGGGCCATTGCACCGTGCCTGAGGTTGGCGTTAATAATCTTGTCGATGCGCCATTAAGCCTCATTCTCCCCCCCCCCCCCCTGCGCTTCCTTGCCTAGCTTGGGCGCCTTGGGGAATCCCTCACAAAGCTCGCGTTGAGCGTTGGTTTTTTTTTTGTCGTTCAGTAGCCGTTCTTTATAGTGAATGATGGGCTGGAAAGACGTGTAGTGCGTGTTTTTAGATGTCGTTTTTTCTCATTATTAGAGCAGTGAACGGTATCAAGCTAAATGATGTTAGAATAATTTTGATCTTTAAAAGTTAGTATCGCGGAACCAATCGGACGATTTTATTTATTTTCGAACTTAATCTAAAAGTAAAGCGTAGCGGGCATGTTCAGAATTTCAAATTATTCGGAAAACGGATTCAAATATTATAGTGAAATACAGCTGATTATACCACGAGCAACGGCTGTTCGCCGTGATGTCATCATGAGTTAACCACTGACGAACGAGAGTAGCGGATCTTTGACCGTCTGAGTGGACTAGCCCACAGTCACGTGATACGCGCGTCATGGCAAACAGCCTTGGCGCGTGGTTTACATACAGACAGACAGGCACCAGCACATAATGAATGGTGCATTTTGCCCTGCTTCGCACAACGTGTCACAAAAACAAAACAAAAACGGTCGAATTAACGCCCTTTTAAATTGACAAGGTTATTGCAGAATGGAGAAGGAGAATTTTCTGCGATACCTAGGATCTTTTACATGCCACATTTGGCATGAGCACGAATGCATTTCCGGGGCCCTTCTCTTCCTGAAGGCACAAGGGTGGGTTGAGGTCTGGTTATTAAGAGAGAGAAGAATATGAGAAGAATATTGGTTTATTGAATCGGGCAAATCGGTACAAAACTCCGTATGTGCCCTCACCCCACAAGAGCTAGTGCTCGCGTGTGGTGTGTTGGCTACCATAATAAAAATAACTTGAAAATACAAGAATTACAAATGTCAACATATGAAACAATTGCAAAGTTTGGGTGCATCGTAGACAAAAAAAAATTACAATAATAGCAGTATAAAATTATTACCACTGTTAAAAGCAATTGTTAAAATTTTTATTAGGTATTTTTACTACCATTTTTATTGCTGTTTGTATTACTATTTTAATACTATTTTAAATAACTATTTTTAATAAAAGCGACTGCAAAGTTACTATTATTAGCAAATTACAATCATTGTTAATAATGCAAAGTTAAGGTGCATCGTAGAAAAAATAACCACAACAGTAAAAATAAATAAACACGCTACAAATAATCAAAGAAAATCAAGATAACAAAAAAGTGCTGAAAGTATTTTTCAGCTTATAACTTTAAATAAATTTTCAAGGGCCACAGTACTGATACCCAGTAGCCACCGAAACAGGTATTTCTGGAAACGATGAATTTCAGTAATATCTTTTATGTAGTTGGGTATGTTATTGTAAAATTTGCTTCCAAGGTAGTAGCTGCATTTATGCAGTTTTTCTTTAGTAACTTTAGGCTGAATGACAAAATTATTAGATTCACTCCTCGTGTGGTAATTGGTCACAAAACGAGTCGTAGCATGTTTATTAATTCTGCGGAAGTTAATTAAGACTCTGTAAACATACAGATGGCGGACTGGCAGGATACCTAGCTGCTGAAAGAGTTGGAAAGAATGATCACGTTTTTTTTTGAAAGTCATCACTCTAATAATTTTCTTTTGTAGCTTGATAACCGGATCAATAGCATTCATGTAAGTTCCACCCCAGCATGTAATCGAGTACTGAAGGTATGACTGTCCCATGGCAAAATAAAATAATTTAAGCATCTTTAAGGAAACATGCTTTCTAAGATAATACATTTTGCACAGTAGAGCACGCAGTCTATTAAGAACTGCTGCAATTTGACTCCTCCAATTTAGCATTCTATCTAAGGTGACTCCAAGATATCGAACTTCGTTAACTTTTTGGATTGATGGACAATCACATGGTGAAGTTATCTGCATTGAGCACTTGTGCATTTTAAGAAAATCTACAACTGTTTCGCTCCTCTCCTTGAGAGCAAAACTCACATAATTGCTTTTCGTTACGTTAAGGGTAAGGAGGTTTTCAATAAACCAGTCTCCAATAAGTACAAGATCACGTTCAATACTAACGGAGGCCAGCTCTCTATTTTTGTCAGCAGCAAGAAGTGCAGTATCATCAGCGAAAGACACAATACTAGAATTAGTGTTTAAGTTGTATATATCGTTAATATAAACAAGAAACAGGAGTGGTCCTAAAACTGACCCTTGAGGCACTCCTGTAGTCACTAAAATACTGTCGCTGTAATGACTGCCGACTTTTGTACATTGCGACCTATTTGATAAATAGTCCGTGAACCAGTTATGTGCCAACCCTCTGACTCCATAAAGATATAATTTCTGTAAAAGTCTTTCGTGGTTTACGGTGTCAAATGCTTTCATCAGGTCAAGGAAAATACCAACAACAATGCTGCCCGAGTCCAGCGCCATGTAAGTTCGCGAAAGAAAATCCTGAATAGCATCTTCAGTGCTGCAGTTCTTTCGAAATCCATACTGATTGGTGTGCAGCATGTTGTTTATTTCAAAAAAAGCAGTAATCCTGTTTTTCATCGCCTTTTCAAGTAGCTTGGAAAGAACAGAAAGTAAAGCAATGGGTCTATAATTATTCGGATCGCTGGGATTGCCCTTCTTGAAAATAGGGATCACAACAGTGTGTTTTAAAATTTGTTAAAATTAAGACCGGGAGTTGTAGCATATGAGACGAACGTGCTAACCACTCTGCCACCCTGACCCCTCCCTTCCCTTTTCCCCCCGACCCCTCCCCACCCCAGCCGCTTTCTTAGCAGCTTATGAAATCTCATTGCTGTTTTTAGTTCGAGATGGCAGAGCCAAAATGAACGCCATATTGAAATTTCCAGTCCTCGCTGCGAGAACGCGTTGCGAAGTCGTTACATAACCCCATAAAAGTGTAATGGCTAAAATCTCGTTGCGATATGGTAACAATGTCATAACATAGTTATGAGTGCAGTCGTGTCAATCAGTGACAATTAAGATTTTTTTTATACTTCCGGAAAAAAACATTTTCTGTATCATTTCTGTTGGCTCTCTCCTTATAGCTCGCATAGCCCAACCAGGAACCACGTTGATATTTTGGACGAGTTTATGATATCTAGCAAGGAGCAGGGAGAAAATCGGAACATATTAGCTTACGCTGTATTTTCAAAACAATTGGGATAGGTTTTTGGAAACGTATGACTCGTTTCTTGAAATAACGGCTGCATAACTGAATTCGAGAACATTGTATAGTCTAACAGTTACATAAAATTAGAAAACAAAAACGAACTCGTTTAATGTTTAAAGTGAGGTTTAACTAACCCGAAGTCAAAACAGGACAAAAAATATGACTAAGCTTTCCTGTAATACCACAATGTTGGTGCAGGATTTAGTCCACGTGAAACCTTGCTGATGTATATACCCATTTGACATGCAAATAAAACTGCCAAAAAAGTGCGGCTCATTAAAAATGGGTCCATTGTAGATGAAAATGGAGTCAAACTTAAAAAATGTAACGGACAAGGAATAATAATTGTCTTTGTTTGGTTATAGTTAGATTATCGAGTCATGTGTTTTTGATATTGGTAAAATTTAAAGCCAATTTACTTTGGAAGTAACGAGAATTAGACAAATACATAGCCATGCACGCACTCCATTGACACACTCGCCTTCATTTTTTTGCTTAATTTTTCAGTTTTCATTCCAGTCTTCTCCTTTCCGTTCATTACTATACTGTTGAACAGTCAAATGTGCTTCGCGATAACTTTAAGGGGGATTGCCACAACATGACAGGCAGCAGCGTCTATAACCATTTACTGCTATGTAGGCTAGTTCAGCCTAGCCCTTAAGTCGACGCGCCATTAAGCCTTACCCCCCCCCCCCCCTTAAGTTCAACAAGCGAAGGAACACACAAATAAATTTCTTTTATGAAACAAACAAGCCATGTGTCTCCTTAATTATTGACGGTAAAGTTAGTGCATCCACGTGCACCAAGGAGCAAGCTGTAAAGTTAAGCCTAACGTAATCACGGGCGCTTTTTTCTGTATATCGACTGTTTTGAAACTCAGATTTTGAACCGCTAGGTGGACGCCATTTAGTGACAGTGATATCGTTAACCTTGACCGCTTCCTCCCTGGTCCACGCGGACGTACGAACTTTACACTCAATAATTAAGGAGACACGTGGCTTGTTTGTTTTGTAAAAAAAATTTCTTTGCGCATTTCTTCGCTTGTTGAAATCAAGTGCTACATAGAACTACATAATGGTCGAAGCAAGGCCAGCTGAGATAGTACCTACGTTCCTCGCTCCACTCCAGGCCCGTCAGCTTTGTGCTCTTCCGGCATTAGTTAGTGACAGACATGCCAGGAGTCGTCCAGTACCCTACGGCATGAGGATTGGTATATCTGAACAAAATTTATGCTTTAAACTTTAAACACGTAAAGGTAACGATCAAATTGCAAGATCTGGCGCATATTGTGGACTTTTCACGCATTCACTTACTCCAGATACAAATTCCTTTGGGTTCTCAATCCCTACGGTACAGGACGACTCCTAGCGTGTCTGTCACTAAACAGAAGCAAGCTGACAGGCACTGGAGTGGAGCGAAGAACGTAGCCACTATCTCAGCTGGCCTTGGGTCTAAGGCGCTAGATGATGCAGCCTATCATCAGGGGGCAGTAACTCTTACACAATCGCAATGGTCACAGACGGGTCACAGAAGGGTTGTTGGCGCATATAGCTCTCACCACTTGACAAGGACCGCAGAACACAGACAACATGGCTCTGGAAATCGTAGCTTAAGCCGGCCCGCAGTGAAGTTCAAAGATGCCGACAAATAAACATTGCGCTGTCGTAAACTGGCGAAATAATTCGTGGTATTTTTACAAACCGCATACGGCAAATGTTAGCTAACACGATGGACCTTCACGAAATTCGCACTCCCTCGCTCTCTTTATTGTTGTCTGCCAGCCATTTTTAAGCAGCGTGATCGCAACGTATAGAGCAGTGATACTTGC
>JAHWFP010254087.1:102039-120274 GCA_023313725.1 Lithobius niger
CGTTTTTGGAAACTTGGCGGGTTTTTCTACCAGTTTTGGTTTTGGGTGGATATCGCAACTTTCATAGGACTGTGAACGTACATAAGGTTACATCGTCTGTTTAAGATGCTTCAATCCTATTTTTGCACACACTGGCTAACAATCGCTGATTTCATTCGCTTCGCTCACTCAATCAGCGCATCCCCTACAATTAAATAATCAGCAATCTTGTTATGATTATTCTAAAGCAATTGGTGCAATTGGTGTAGGTTAGGTGTAGTTTTTAAGTTAGGGCGAATGGATGAGCCTGTAAGCTCTGGAAGCAATTGGTCCATGCTTACACATGCTAAATTGTCGTTGAATAGCATTGTTATTTATTTCTAGGCTATTTTGAATTTGAGGCTCTTATTAAATTAAGCTAGCTAAAAAAATAAGCTAGAAGAGTTAATTGCAATATTAACTAAATAACTGGCTATATGTTAGTTATTGCTAAAACGCCAAACTGATCTATGTAAATTTGGGTATTAATCATCTAGATTTATTAATGTTAAAGATTTGAAAGCTATTGTTGATTATTGTGTATCAAAGTACATTTAAACGCTTTTCAGCAGATTTAATTAAATTATGATTTAATCGTGACTTCAGCTAAAAGGTTTCAGGCATTTGATGCTGGAAATGATACATGGTTGATTGAGCGTTACAAATGTACTTTTTAGCCTATGCTGTTTCTTTATGAAAACAGGTACTATAGCCTATACGTTTGTCAAGCGTAGGGAAACGTACGCACACTTTGATACGAAGCTTGTGCTCGCCCGGAACACCAAGCAGTAGTAAATCATCGGATGAAACTGTAGCATTAGTGCGAGAATATGTTTACCCAGTTCCTTCTGAAATAGCTGAGTGATATCGGTTTCATAAACGATCAGCAATCAAACCAAAGTATTGTGTGCGCGGCGTATCTTGAGTCGTGAAAGTATTTTACGAGCGGCTACGTCTTCCTGGAGGGGGCGGCTTTAATCGACGGCCGCCATTGTTTTTTGTAACATCTTGGATATCAACAGGGCACTCTGCTGCCAAACGTACAATTGATTATCTGTGTTCGTTCTGCGGCGAACTCAAGATAGGCCGCGCACACTTTAGTTCTGTGTATATTAGTGAAATTAAAACACTCAGGGCGCGTTTACGCAAGGACTCGCCTTTGCATTCTCGCAGCTAGAATTTAATCGTAATGGCAAATGAGTCATTGCCATGGTAACAACGTTACCTGGATTAGCCAAATCCAACATCAGTGGAGAATATCTTGCAGTCGTGTAATCCGTGGCAATAAGATAAAGAATTCCTCCTGACGAAACGACTTTTCCAGTCGCTTCTGAACTCTCACATGTTGACTGTTTTCTTTACGAGCTGGTAGAGCCGAAACCGCCGCCTTGTTGGAATTTCATATGATTTCTAGCTTCTAGCTGCGGGAAGGCGGAAGCGAGTCATTGTTTAAATGCGCCCTCACAGAGCACTCGCGTTTGTTGATTTCTAAAATAAGCATTGCAAGATAGGCTAGTCGTGGGGTTATATGCAGCAGAAATTCAAAAAGAACTGCTTAGCAAAACCATATTAAAATTTGACGGTTAGCGTTGGCAGCCGTGGCTGCAGCTAATGTAGCGGAAATTAAGGCTAGTAACAACGCAACTAACATTGTTATGGCATAGGCCTTAAGGCTTCGTCGGGCATATGACCGGAAGCGGTTAACGCTCGCTACAAAACCCTTTGCACTCTTTGATCAAAATGTTAAACCAAGTTAAAATAACAAAGGTAGTAAGTGCCATTGTTACGGTAAATCCGGACACTTAAGGCCTAATTGTAAGTACAATATTGGACAGTACAGTACGTACAATGAAATTTAGACAGTTCAGAAGGGGCAACTACAAGTCTACATCCATTAATCCTGCCTGGTTATGGGAAATCTTTAAATATTACGAGATTGTTAAATTCAATAAACGAATAATAATAACCACAAAATAGATGCAATCCTATATCTGCTATTTCAACTGAAAAATTAAAATTTCCTTTAACACAGGATGAAGTCAGACAACCGCATAAACTGCAAATCTCTACTTATGGAATCTGGATAGGCCAAGAAAATCTGGTTGGTTGTTCACAGTCTCAGGAAAAAGTATCAGTATGCGTGACAAAACCCATCTTAGTATCAGTATGCGTGACAAAACCCATCTTTAAAGTATTAAATTGACTTTAAAAGTATTCCTCCATTTAGTTAGAAATATAAATGAAGCAATAGTTTTAAAATTGATTTAGTTTTAAAGTTGATTTTAAAGTCAATTTTGCGGTCTTGTTTTAACGAAATGCGTTCAAGATCAAGCAACGTTGAAGTTAGGAATAGAAAAGCCGTGGAAAGACAAGCCTAGGGAGGAAAAAAGCCTGGAAAAAAAAACAACCACTGGGGAAAAAACCGAAGAGAAAGATTGCCGATGAACAAAAGCCAACAGAAAAAGGAATGAACAAACAGCCGATGGAAAAAACAAGCCTCTTACAAGCTTCATACCAAACAAACCTAGGTTAGGTAAGAAGTTTCACTAGGAAGCGGTTTTTTTCTTCTCCTTTTTCTTTCCTCAGTTTTTTCCTCGATTGTTTTCATTCGCCTATTTTCCTATGGTTATTTCCCACTGTAAAGACGTGGGAAATAACCATAGGAATAATAGCCGAATGAAAACAATCGAGGAAAAAACTGAGGAAAGAAAAAGTAGAAGAAAAAAACAGCTTCCTAGTGAAATTTCTTACCTAACCTAGGTTTGTTTAATAACTCTGTAATGAGTGGTGCAGTGGCAACCAGGACCACTGCACTGTGAGTGAGGTTGGCACTAATGACCTAGTTGTCGACGCGCCATTAAGCAGCCTCAATCCCCCCCCCCAACCCAACCTATAAAAACAAAAAACACTAAAGCAAACAGTAAACAGTTTCCTTCGATTTTATCCGCGTTTTTTTTTTTTTGCAGCTTCTTTTATCCTTTGACTTTTTCAGTCGGCTTTTTTTTCTGTAGCTTCTTATATTAACTTCTTTGCTGTATATCCCTTGTGTATGGCGAATTTGATTTCAACGAACGGAAGCCCCAACCCTTCATCTTTTAATTTTTGGTTGGTTTGGGCGGGATTGCCCCAGCCTTCCCCCCCCCCCCCCCCACCCCACCCCACGGTGGTTCCGCCGCTGGTTCAATCAATAATTAAAGGAAAAAGAAAACTAAGCCCAACGTTTCCGAAATTTTCATGTGTAGCTTGCAGTTTGTCGGTGAATATTAGGTACCGAGTAACGCGGAGTAACGTTATTAAAGCGAAAACCCATCACTATTTTCTTACACCCACGAAGGACAAAAGTGCATTACGCCAACGTTTAAACCGCACCAAGCCTTACCCTATCGAGATTAAATTATTAAATTTCAGTCTGCAAGTCATTGCTTGCTTAGAACGTCTCTACCCACGTGCGAGAAGTGGACTCGTCGTCCAAGAGTGTCTCACAGCTAAAACGGAATTAGTGTCGTAATTATTCGTCGTAACAGTTTATCATTCACCCAACCTGAAATACACATATTCATCATTTCTGAAAGCAATATCTTCAAACAATGGAACTTTCGCAGCCATTCAATCCCTGAAGAAAGTAATCCTGAAAGGAGCGCAGCAGAGAAGCCAACATTTTTCTGTCTAAATTTCATTGTCTAAAACATATTGTACAAGAGCTATTGTTGTCAAAAATCTGCGACGTCACATGGCATTTAAGAGCTGTTGCCATTCAGGCAAAGTTTAGAAAACTAGCCGTAAGCCGCTGGGTAGTGCATGCAAAGCTAATTCGGGTAAACGGGTTAAATGGCACTAACTTAACCCTGGAAGTCTATTTTGGCTGTAATGCCACAATAATACCTTTGAGTTGGTATAAGCAATTCACGATCTTGGCTAGGTAAGGTTGCAAACCTTTGGGTATAGTTGAATTAAATTATACTTATAACAACCAAACAGAAATTTTGAAAGTTGTATAGGTACCTGGCCAGCAGCCACCATTGTTTGTCAAATTTAGATTAGACATGAGTCAATTTTATGATGGAATTGCCTCATGTCATTGATTTGATATCTGAGGTTATTTGGTCTCAAAGGTTACAATTTTTTACACTATCCTAGCATTTTCAAGCTGGGTTTGAGATATTTTAAGAATGTCAAGACTGAGATCAAATTAAAACCAGAGCTAAACCCAAATTGCTTATGGCTCAACCTGTCTCCATATCAATAAGAGGAAAGGTTGAGGCTGAAATTGGCCACCAATGGATTCCAGGGAAGACAGAATTGTAGTTAATTGCCTCCAACTTATGAAGAGGCCTGGTTGTTTTAGGAGGATTCTTTTAATTGGGGCCTACCCTATGTGCTTTATTGAAGTATACTATGACCATTCCCTTATGCATCTAGCTTTGGCCCCTGCCGTTTTACGTGTCCTCCAAATTATTCAATGGTGTACTTTTTGAACTTACCTCGAACCTGAAAGAGAAAGTGAAACTACCCGTTGCTCCTAAACCGAGCCACAGCCTCCTGCCAGTTCAAAATAACATTGGTCATTGTGGGAACCCTGGACATACTATACTCCCTAAATTATGTATCCATTCCCTTACAGGGTCATGGAAACCACTCCTTTGGAAGAGGCAGAGGGAACTTTAGGGGATGGGTAGATGGATCCCTTCATCCATTCCCCACTCTAGACTCCAATGGAGAATGCCCTGCCTCCAGTCATCTGCAGGTGGGTGGCAGGCTCCGGCATCACCTGAAGGCTTGGGCGTGGCTACATCCCTCCTTTTTTTCTCATCTCTCTCTCTGGGCTCACCACCACATCTCCACAATATTCCAATTGCCGGTCTATAGAGAAAGAAGTAATACAATTGATCACTAAAGGTACCATTCGTCCTTTACCACCCAGACCATGGGTTTCTACAGCCCCTCACACTCTTTCCCAAAAAAGGATGGGTGCACGTGTCTAATCTTCAACTTGAGAGCATTCAACACGTTTCGACTTGAAGGAGCACTTCCTAATAGAAACCCTTGTATCCGTCAGAGAATTCCTTGGACAAAGTGAGTACATGGTTACTGTGGAGCTAGAGAATGCCTTCCTTCATGCAACCCTGCATTCAACTGTATTCTATCTCTTCTGATTCGTTTCAAAGGGATGGACATACCACTTCGATGTGATCCCTTTCGATCTTGTTACAGCAACACACATGGTCCCTTTTGTTCTCCGTCCAGTAATAGGGTTTCGTCACATCCATTGTGTTAGCTCAGATCTTTGTTTTTCTGGGGGCAGTGTTCGACTTGTCTAGCTTCCTTAAACGTCTATCATCATTAAAGATAGCGAAACTGCTCTCTTCCTTGACATCCCTTCAAACTCAGGCTTCGACTTCTGCTTGGAACCTAGGAGCAGTGATAGAACAAATGGATTCCGTAGCAACGATTGTGCCCCTGGGTTTCTGGAGGTCCAGACCCAAGCCGTGGGTCACCCAGGTTTCAAAGGACGTGTGGTTCCCACAACATTACTGGTAATTCAATGTCACATATCCAACTTACTCCGGACTTCTCTGCAATAGTGGGAATGGGAACACAACCTTTTGGTAGGGAGCCACTTCACCCTTTCTGGCCGGACTTTCTGTTCTTCATGGATGTTTTGACAATTGGCTGGGAAGTTCACATGGGTACCCTCAGAGCCTCGGGAACTTGTTGAAAAGGAAAAGGATCTGCACATCAATACCCTAGAACTAAGTGATATTGTTTGTGCTGTAATAACCTGGTCAATAAGTTGTAGCTGTAATTTTGGACGATGTCACATCAGTAGCATATGTGCGGAGAGGTAGATGGACCTACTCTTGCACTCTAATGGAGGACGTGTCCCAATTCTACGACCTGCTTGATGTGTCACGTGATGCTGCTACCCAGACACATTGCAGGGAAATTGAATGTAGTGGTGAACTAGCTCTAATGCACAGACAAAGTACTGATGACAGAATGGACGTATTGTCCTAAAGTTTGCCAGATGATCTTTCGCAAGTGGGGAACATCCTGGGTGGACCTGTTTGCCAACTGATCCAACCGATAACTCCAGAGCTTCGTCTCCGCATTCCCGGATGTCCAGGCATGGGCCACTAATGGCCGCGCGCATTTCATTGAAAGGAATGTTTGCCTACACCTTCCTTGTTCTCCATCCTGCTGAACAAAATTCGGGTGTCTCACTGGATTGGGTCTTCCTTTATGCTGGTGGCCCCCCCCCCCCCCCCATGGTAGATGACCCCTGGTATTTGAACCTGCTGGACCTAACGAAGGAAGACCGAATCCCTCTCCTGCTAAAACCGGATCTGCTCTCCCAGCATTGGGGAGAGGGAAGGCTGACCCTTCATCCAAATCCAGCCATTCTACATTTTCACGTGTGGAGACTTTGGGAGGCAGCAGGGTTTGCTTTCCCTGTTCCCAAACGCTTGCTACAACTCCACAGGGAGTCAATCGATCATAGTTTATCACGCAAAGTGGAGAAGATGCTTTTCGTGGACCCATCTGATCCCTCCTTCACGTCCCTTGCTTCTTTTCTAGAGCAACTTTTTCAGTCCGGTTTACCCCATAGCCATAAAAGGTTACATTCATCCCCCACATCCATAAAAGGTTACGTTCATTAATAAACTCTGTAGTAAATCACGTGTGAGTAACTATTCAGAGTGCAGTGATTTCGAAGTTGGCTCGGCTTTCAGTTTTCTCCGGGCTATATTCTATAGTCTTTTTCCTGCGTGGAACCTACTGCTTGCAAGTCTGTTTGCAGCACCTTATGAATGTCACTGCTCTGCCTCGCTATTACATCTCACACAGAAGACGTTTTTTCTGGTAGCCTTTGCAACTATTGCTCTTGAGAGCGAACTGACAGCTTTCAACAGAGGGGACACCCACATCCACTTAGGAAAGGACTGATATAGTGTCACTTCTATCTTCCCTCCTAAATTTCTGTTGAAGAAGCCGAGATAAGATGAACCCCTTTGCCCTTGCCCAATTGTTATCAGATCCTTAGGTCTGCTGGTGGAGCTCTTGTGCAGCGAACGATGTCCAATTCACACCATGGGAATGGACACATGGTGTGTTTTTACCTGTAGGCCACCAAAAGTCCTGGCTTGTGCCCCAATCTTCTGGGTAAGACCCCCCAGGTGCCCCTCTTTTTAAATATGGGAAAATAACATTTAACACCTGTTGCAAATCCGTATCTCCTGACCAAGCTAGCAACCTGGATTCGTGATGTGAATAAGCGTGCATATATCACCCCAGATCATGGTGATCTTCGGCCCTTGGTGGGAGCAGATGAACTCAAGATTGCTTTTAACACAATAGGCAACACTTTATTTTTTTTATTAACAATCAGCACGATTTATTTTTTTGGTGACCGACTAGGGCGCTGTGGTGTTTCGTGCGCCTGTCGATTGTGTTATGTTAAAGGTTCTGGATTCCGCTTGGATTTCTTCAGCTAAAGTGTTCCCTCGTCGTATACCCTCCTCCTCCTCCTCGGGGTTGGTAATCTCCTTAGGTTAATGCCCCTTGATAAATCAAATCAATCGTATTTCAATAGTTTGGCTCCTGTTTCGAAATAAATTAGTCATTTTGTCGTGTCGGGCTAAAAATTCTGTTGCCGTCAGGCAAAAATTTATAAACATATCATTAACTCGTTCCAAACTGTAAGCATTATCCAAAAACGGCCTTTTTCATTTCGCTTATCAACAACGACGGTCTTCTAAGGCCCTGTAACCTTGGACGAACTACTGACTGGACATCCTACTTAGCGAAGCCGCAAACGGAGAGTGTGTCTGCCAGAAACTGTTACGAGGCTGGCAGCACCACCAACTGGCTCGGTTGGGCTGAAATCGATCTAGTATCTGTTTTCAACGATTTACCACCAGCGGGTGCTGTCGTCAAGTATTTAGTATTACCATAGATTAGAAAGTTAACTAGATATACCGTCTTACTTCTTCCCGTTCTACGCGGAGCTCTGGTGGTAGTTGCGGCTACTAATACATCTGCTAATGCTTTTGCCTTCGAAGCAGCAGAAGGCAAAGCATTATCAGAGATGTTAGTAGCCGCAACTACCGGCAGAGCTCCGCGTAGGACGGGAAGAAGTAAGACGGTATATCTAGTTAACTTTCTAATCTATGGTATTACGAAAACAAAATGATAATGATAAGAAACCTAAATTAATCGCTTAAAAGATTATAAGTCAGATTAGGATATTAAAACCAGAGCTGGATGACCAAGTTTTATTTTTTTTTTTTAATCCCACATTAAATTTTAAAACGGCTTGTAGAGATGATTGGAGTTAAGCATAAAACATGGCTTTGTGTTCCGAGAAGTGGCCTAAGCCTGCATGGTTCACATTTCTTGTAACGAGCTGAATACAGTTTGAATCCAACACAAAAGACGTTCTTCAACTTCAGATGTTTCCCATGCAAGGGTATTTCGTCAATTCCCCAAGCTATTGTCGCTATTTAGCATGGTTACCATGGTGATGTTGCCAACATTTTTTATTTCAAGTTTCGCTTAACGTTTCGTCCTCGTTCCGTGTTTATGCCTACAAGTACAACGTCGGTTTTTCCGTTTAACTCTCACACTCGCGTTAATCACGCGGGCGCAGGAATTTCCCATTTTGGGAGCCACTGTTCAAAAAGGAGGTGCATGGCTCAGACGATAAGACGGAGGTTGAGTTCTAGTCCCGGTCGCGTCGTATTAATGCGTCACCATGATGTACTATGTAGTTTTTCTCGATCCTATAATAATTTAAAGCAATGTGTGCTTGTTTATTTGTCTTTAATAGCTAATGTTCGTTTCGATGAACCGGCTCAGTTTTCAAGGGGAAAGAAACAAGGGGAAAGAAAACCCAAGGATTCGAACCGGCAGACCTCCGATTAGTGTAGGGGCCTATAGCAGTCGTTTTCACACTGCGGGCATCACTTAATGGCAAGAACTTTGGCAGGGCCACCTTTCCAGTCACCTAGTAGATTTACTTTTCCAGGCGGAGCTAGTGCTCAGCCACGATAACTCCCACATTAAAAAGCTTAAGGCCGCCCGCGCACTGAACGACTTGGCCGCGCGGCCAGGTTGCTGCAGCCAATGAAAATGATTAGTGCGTGGTTTTACATAAACGGTAAGCATTCTCATTGGCTGCAGCGACCTGGCCGCGCAGCCAAGTCGCTCAGTGCGCGGGCGGCCTAAAGGCAGGTTGCCACTAAACGAAAGTTTGGAGCATCAAGTGGCATCGAGCGCTGTATAGTTCTCTCTACCATTCGCTCACAACAATCAGAGGAATGCACAAACAAATACCTTTAAACACAACAAACAAGCCAAGTTCTTTCCGAAATATTGATTACAAATTTGATTACACCCTCATGCAGCTAGCAGGGTGCAAGCTAGGAAACGATACTAATATCACTAGATGGCGCCACGAAAAAATACAAAGAAAAACTCCTGGCGCCATCTAGTGACACTAATATCGTTAATTTGTACAGCTTGTTTCCAGGTGCACGAGGGCGTACCAAATTTTTGCTCAACAATTAAGGAGTCACGTGGCTTGTTTGTTGCGTTTATAAGTTTTGCTTTGTGCATTCCTTTGCTTGCTGCAAGAGAGAACTCGATAGGCCTAGATGCTGCAACGTTAATTTCGTGGCAACCCACCTTTAATGTGGTTGTAATTTATTGCAGAATAATTTAATCCTGTAATAAAATAAATGAATACTAAATAAATAAATATATGATATTATAAATATAAATGATACATAATGTTGGGCGGAGCTTCTTTGATCTGTAACGGTAACAGTATAAGGGCGCGTTTACGCAACGACTCGCCTTCGCATTCTCGCAGCTAGAACTCAATCGCGATGGCAAAGGTGACATTGCCATGGTAACAACGCTAAATGGATTAGTTAAATCCGACATTGTGTGAGTAAATACTTGCAGTCTTATAATCCGTGCCAATAATATAAAGAATTCCTCATGACGAAACAATTTTCCAAAACGCTTCCGAACTCACGTTATTTGTTGTTTTCGTTGCGAGGCGACAGATATAAAACCGCCGCCATGTTGGAATTTGAGGTGATTTCTAGCTTCTAGCTGCGAGAATGCAAAAACAAGTGGTTACGTAAACGTGCCCTAATACTAATGGGGCTCAGCCCGAAGCTATATGCCCGCTCTACATAAGTACAATACACATTCTGTCAACAACCACACATGCAAACAACAAAAATTCACCAAATAATTATGGTTGGTCAGCAGTACCACTATGATTCATGTTTACGAATGACCGCACCTGACGACCCGGGGAACCTACCGAATTCAGATTGGGACTCTTGTAGACTGTAAAAACTTGGCAACCGCACGAAGACGTGGTCTTTGAGCTGTGTAGTGAAACGTAACAATGTTAACGTGCTTTCAAGGTATGCGTCACATGTAGCATTATTGTTGCAGTCCAAGAGGGTGTGCTTTTGTAACCACGGAGAGTAAGTCCGGTTTAAAACTCGAGTAATAAAGTTCAAGTTCAAATCGAAGCCCGGCTCTTGTAAAGCCTTCTTAGCGAATGCATGTAGCCTCGACCAAATAAAATTGACTTAATTTGTGACTAAACTACATGACTCCGATTCACTGCCATCTTTCCTCCGTAACAAATAAATAAAAAATGTAATTATAATGTTTATTAACAGAAAGAAAGCACGAAACTCGGCTGAGTTTGTATGTGCTGAATTAAAACAAGCGGCTACAGCGACTGTCTAGTCGCACCGGTCTTCTGTACAGTTCCTCCACTTCCAATGTTGAGGCGCACATATCATGCACTACAACTGCTGTTATTATTTAATTTAGTTACGTCGAAGCAGTCTATTAAACAGTGGACGTTGTAAACAATGGATGCGTCGAAGCAGTCTGTTAAATAATGGACGTTGTAAACAATGGACGTTGTAAACAATTGTCGTCAATATCTGGTACTGTTGCGAAGTTGAAAAAAACGACGGACGGACGGACAAAGTCGTTGCAATAGTCTTCTCGCCGGTTACGGCGTACAGAAGACTAAAATCAATATTTACACAAATTAATATGCACATTTGCATATAGGACCATTTACATATAACACATAGCATTTAGCACACATAATATTAGTAAGTAACAAAAACAAAAATTAAAAATTAAAAATAGAAGTAAAATTAAAATTAGAACAACTTTAGTCAAAACCCTAAAAGACAATATAATCAGTTAAAATTTAGCTACATTGATAAAATCCACTTTTTTATTTCTTTTTTCATACCTGATGTATGTTTAATATTTCTTAGTTTTAATGGTATGATATTAAAAACGGTTGGTACAACATATCTCAATCCTCTTTTACCATACGAGTTTCTCCATTGAGGTACTTAAGCCATTCTGCCAATTCTCTTTTATTTCTCAAGACTGGTTCCTTAAATTCATATTTAAAGTAATTTCTTTGTATAATACAATTATAAACCATTTGTTTGACTGTCATTAATTTATATTCTTTAAAAAGTATTGTCGTATTTTGTCCTAGTTTTTTTCCGAAAGAATACTTTAATTGCTTTGTTTTGCAATTTCTGTAATTTATCAATATATCCGCCAGTAGTAAATCCGTAGGTGCTACAGCTGTATCTAATTATTGAATTTATCCAACTTTCAAACAGAATTCTTTTTGAAGCAGTATTTAGGAAGTCTTAAAATTTATACAACATTGGTATTATTTTTCTAATTCTTAATACTAATAATAAAATGAGATAAAATAAAATAGCGTATAATAATCTATAATTGTTTTGGTTTTATTTTGTGTATAAACGGTATTAGTAATTCAACTAAAGAATAATAAATCAATTTGTTGTGACTCATTGTTGGATCAATTGCCATTAGTGATCGAAACACAGTAATGGAGGGAGTGACTCCATGCATTGGAATAGCCGTAAAGCTGATCAGGCGGAAGTCGATGGTGATTGGTAGAAAAGGGGGGAAAACGGGCTGGGGGTAAAAATAAGAGTCGCGACAGAGACTGGGGGACAAGATAATGGGCGTCCTAAAACCCCTCCCTAGTGGAAGAACCCCTACGATGTGGCATTCATGGTTACACCCGTATTAACCGCTCCATTTCCTCGGAGAACGTTCGTATAAAATCAGGAATGGCACGCTAATAAATTTTATTGATAGATTTTCGGTGTATGCTACATTGTCCGTGAATCTGAGGATCTTCGATGTAATTCTGTTCGCTATATATGCTGTTGCTCTCGGAATTTTGAAAGCCAGCAATAAAAATACACGAAATAGTAACAAAGGAACCTACATTTATGCGGAAGAAAATTATGGTGCATGTCGAAATAACAAGAATAGTTTGAAAGTCTGGGTTTTTCCGATGTTTTCCTAACATCTTTGTACAGAAATGCTACAAAGATGTTCAACCTGACTACGGAATGAAATCATTACTTCTAGCCATTTCCAGAAACTTCTGTAATAAAAAACATCAGACGAGTAGTTTTCTGATTGTTATGCATTCCAGTGGCAATAAACTTGTATTCGAAAAATTAATTTATTAAATTTTTACCCACCATGCAGATAAAGGAACAACCAAACAAAGCAATGTGATGAATAATTGGTTGTGGGAGACGTTACTGGGTGCCCGTTACTGTTCGGTTTATATACTAATAATAATAATAATAATAATAATAATAATAATAAAATACAATTTGCTGAACTGAAAGGTCAGCGAGACAAGACAGGGTGGGGACACTCACCACTTACGCCCAGCCTTCCGGTAAATAAAATCATTAAAAGAAAACAAAACGCAAGCTGTAAAATACAAACCCATTATAGATTATAGCACATAGGCCGCAACAAATGCTGACGAAGATTAGCCTTGTTCAAGATGCGTTTAAACCCCTCCACTGACGTGGCTAAGACTACACCACCTCGGGAAGTGCATTCCAAACTGGCACAACACGACATGAGAAAAAATATTTTCTGGTATCGACACGACAACACTGACGACTACAAGCTCGAGGTTATGCCCTCCAGCCTTAGTAAAAGTTTGAAGTTCGAAAAAAAGGAAGCTCGACCGGTAAAAGATGGTGAAGAATTTTGTAGGTTAAAATTAAAATCTGCCTTCAGTCTGTGGCGTTCGAGAGTATCCAACTCGAGCCGTACAAGACGTTCCTTATAGGTCAAAGAATACAGACCAGGCAAGGATTTTGTAAAGCTCCTTTGTACGGATTCAACCTTGTCCACATCCTTTAAAAGATGAGGCGACCAGACCTGACGTGAAACTCCCACGTCGGGCGCACATCAACTTTATACGCATACATAAATGTTTTCCAGTTCCCAGACGTAAAGCAGCGACGAACAACAATAGCTGCATGACGATTCACAGACGTTGTAATGGGGCAGCAGTTAAGTGAAGATTTGAGGTCAGACTTAAAGAAGATCCCCAAATCCCTAACCGAATCAACCAGATCCATGAATTAGTACCAATCCTGTAGTCCATTAACGTGGGCGAATTTTCCAAATGCAAGCCCATACATTATGACATGAAATGTGGAGTTTCTACTTAATTCTGCCTTACGGACTCCTACGAAGTAAAATTGGAAATTAGCCATCAGCGAAAATTGTACACTAGAAATAACGTAGTTCAGTAAGCCACCTTTATGCACTTACGTTTCGTCGGAATGGCATGACCTGGATTCGAACCGGCTACCCAGTTCGCCCCCAGATCCGAATCCGGGTCATGCCGCTCCGACGAAACGTAAGTGCATAAAAGTGGCTTACTGAATGAACTACGTTATTTTTAGTGTATAATTTTCGCTGATGGCTAATTTCCAATTTCCCTTAATATTATTTACAGCGATTTATGTGTTTTTTATGAATCCTTTGAACGCAATACTAAAGAATGTACCAAAGGGAGATAGTGTACTGAGGACAGTACTGAGGGATGTACGGGGATGGTACTGAGCGTGTGCTTATATTTCCAATCATCTGTACACATTTTGGCTCATCAGATGGTTGATATATTGATTGCTTGGTTATTGCTTTAAAGATTGTACTTTTTTAAGGGACATACCTCCCAAACACGATTCATACCAATAGTTCTCAATTCATCACAGGTCCCAAAGATCTATTTACCTACCGTTAGTCAATCCCGTGCTAAAAATCCGTTTTACATGTGACATCAAGCAGATTTTCTTTTGAATATTGGGAAGCATGTTACGCGTACCCTACCCATGTTACAATTTAGCGCCCTTAGACATGGCTCTACTTTCGTTCATTAAACATGACGTATCATCGTTTCTGGTTTAAGAGGACTAATTTTTTGCATTCATTATGTCATGTGACCCACGTTTCGTCTGCTACATAGGGGCTTGGCTAAAACGCCGGCAATCCTATCGAATTAACAAAAAAGGATTTTCTATCTGATTACACGCGTTATTTTTTTTTTATTATTATTATTATTTTTTTTTGTAGTACTGCTGTATTGTAGAATTTGTTTTGAGTTGAAAGTTAATTTAAATGTGACCAATGAGAGAGATGTTTGGTCAGAAATGCGTACGCGTTGACAGCATGCATTCTGGGATAGCGCTATAGTAATGGCGATGGTGTTGAGGATGCAATAGTTGTTTTGCGTCGCTGGTGGCTTTTTCGCTATCGCAGGGCTAAATTATTACGACAATTTAAAAATAAATGCAGCGGTTTGGTAGAAGAAGGTTTGCAGTTTCGAAAAAGGTGGAACCTTTTATAATTCGTCTGTAAACTCACAAAGAAACGGACGGTTATATCAGCGAATGCAGTGATATTTTTCTAGCTATCAAATAGTGGTTTAGCGAAATACGTTCGCTTTTTCATATCCTATACTATAAGAGAGCGTCTCCCAGGAAAACGGCAAATCGTGAGCGAGAACGAGAGCGCCAACGCCGCGCTGCGTGAGCGTGAAGCTTCTGAGATCGCCCACTAGATGCCACTACTAACAATTCTCGCAAACGAAACCATTATCAAAACGAACTAGGACCAAAGTAGCGCAACACTGCAAAACACAAGACGAAGTTGGGCTAAGTAAATTTCCTTCAGCTAAGAAACGGGAAATTAACGTTCAAATTGCATCTTTTTTTTTTTTTTTGGTATATTAAAAAAAACCAAAAAAAAAAAAAAATGCAATTTGAACGTTAATTTCCCGTTTCTTAGCTGAAGGAAATTTACTTAGCTAAAGAATAACCAAGAAAATTTACTTTGATGTTAATTTACCGTTACCTAGCTAAAGGAAATTTACTTAGCTAAAGAGGAACCAAGGCAACCTGGGATCGAAGCTACTTGAGGTACGTGATTAATTGCGGTTTCTGATATTACATGTTTAGCCGCAGCGAGCTTGCCTAAGATTATTTTTCCAATCAGCTTTTGAACTGTTCTACCCTTGTATAAGTCAAGCCAAGCCAATAAAAGGTCCGTGACAAACATTAAATAATTAAAACAACAAAAAAGACGAATAAACAAAAGCACTATCGTCGACGATTGTTGTTTCGTTAATTCACCAAGCCAAGAATACTCACCTCTCATTCACTCAGGAATGTCAGAGTCTTTTTCCTTCCTTGGCCTGAATCGTATGACGATGGACTCTTTTGACGGTACCCGGTTTCGAAATTTTGTACGTTTGTGACTTTAGACTGTTGTGACGCGAGACTCTTATGACTGTTCTGGGCTAGACTCATATGACGGGGGACTCTTGCGACTGACGTTATTTGGACTATTGTGTACGGGACTCTTGTGACAGTGGATTCTTATGACAGGGTTAGTAATTGGGGCCTTATGACGGACCCTTATGACCACGGATATACTGTATTGGGACCCTTATGACTTTGGATAACTATTTTTAGGGGGAAGTGTTGACGTTAGGACTCTTATGTCTTTGGACTTTTGTGGCTGTGGACTCTTATGACATTAGGGGCCTTGTGACGGGACACTTATGACCATGGACCCTTTTGCAGATGGAGTCCTATGACGCTGCCCCGTTATTTTGAACGCGGCACGGATCGCCGCTTAAGCCAAAGGAATGCGTCTGTGACCAATAAGCATTAACAGAACTTAAAAGGTACGTTTTTTGGGGTGTGTTTGGGATGGAGACCGATTCAGCTTTTACAAAATCTCGCAAAAGGAGGACGGCGACGCTGAGGAAGAGGGCAGTAAGATGATGAGAAGAAAGGGGGAGGGAAGACTGGAGGGAGAGAAAGGGAGGAAAAGGGGAGTATGACAGGAAGAAAAATTGCCTATAGCAGTCAACGTTCAGGTCACATTAACTGAAACTGGGAAACAACCACGGGCGAAATAAAACCCCGGGCGAAGCCGGGCACAAATGCTAGTTTAAAGTATAAAAAAGTGCATTTGTTCGGCGTGAAGTGGGGCATTTGTTTTGTTGCAGGAACAAAGCAAGTGTACAGTTAAAAATTAGCCTTATGGGAAGATGATCGGACTTAAAATACGTGAGCAGTGTTTGTTTGTAGTGAAAAGCGCAATATTTGTCCTTGGAAAAATTGGGACCCTTGGCGCACTAGGTCTGTAGGCTCTAGTAAATAAAATCAATCAATCAATCAATCAATCAGCCTTTTTATTATTGTTACTATATAATATTGTCAAGTGTGTTTAGCACTTGAGCTCCCCCGGGCGGTAAACACCTGCCCTAAAGTACGGTATTCCGATGCACTGCTTTGTACGGCAGTAGTAGACGTGGCAGTGTGAATGAGGGGCAGAGCGTGGTTCGGTACCCACGACCTCTTGGACGGGACGTCTTCAACTTGGAATACAGAGCGGACGTGTATCCAACACGCTAGAGGTCCTAGGAAACTTTATGCTCTGCTCGTATTAGCTAGAAAGGTGTGGTGTTTTACTCACAAATGAAGGTGTAGGCTCCGTACTCTCTCCCGACTTTGGTTTAATTGATCTGACATGGACAACGTAGTGATGGTACAGTTTGGCTTCTTTACTCCCACGGCAGAAGATACTGCCTAGTCCAATATTGTCACCCTTCAGGTTGTTAGGCTTGTCTTGGGTCAATGCCCGGATACCAATCGTGCAGGAAGCTTATAAGGCCTGGCTTTTTCCTTCGGGATAATCGTACGAGAAATCCCATGAAGACGGAAATAAAATGTATTCCGTTGATAGGCTAGTCAACGTATTAGGTTGCAGGTAAAATGTCAACCGTGTCTAAGCTGGAAGAAGATTGCCGGACTTGTAATTCCATTGCAGATTAGAGAATTAAAGATGGCGGATGGCATCCATATTGTTTTCTCTTCTTGCGTAGTCAAGGCGTCAGCATAGGAGAGCCTGTTGCTAAAACGTCCAGCTGTTACGACAGCTAAGTCCAGAAAAAAAAGGTAAAGAAAGGCAATTCAACAATCCGGGGTGACAATATAAGGACAACAATGTCTTCGTCGATGAGGCATTCAGGGGGTTTAAGCTTTGACAATAGAGAATAACAATTGTTGAACTTATAGCTTTGAAGCTCTGAGTTCGACAATAATGATGTGGTAGAGTCTGCAACAAGAAATTCATGCTTAACATTGTTATACTATAAATCCACTTAAGGTTGAATTTCCTTGACCGAGGGATTGGTGTTTCTGTTTTTTAACCAGGTAAGTGAGTTTAGTGATTTACAAGAGTTGCTTATTTGCAGAAAGTATAACTAAATGTTATGTTAAGTGGTTAACGTACACTTTACAGTTTAATGGCCCGAGCAAGCTTTAATAGTTGGAGAGGGAGGAAAGACCGTTGGCAAGTGTCACGCTCACACAAGGGTTTCTAAGGGCCTTTTTAGGGGCACGGGCGTGACACTCTGACAAATATTGTTGGTAGTGACACTCCCGGAGTTTTTTTTTTCTGGCCGCTCCTATTTTGTGCCAAGCCCCTGTGGTCTGCTAGGCCATACCAAGGTCCATGGGAACAATAGTATTAGGAAAGGTTGGTCAGAGCTGAAGTTTACACTGAAGTAAGTTATTCTACCGTTAATAGAATGCAAGAACAACAAATTTGGCTTTGGAAGAATCATCCTGAGCTCGACTGTTGATCCAAACAAAGTCTTTTGTAAAAGCACAAATATTTCAGACCCATCAAATAGTGATAAGAGCCAGACGTCCTATTTTATCTTGTAGTACTGAATAAACGTTCGTTTCCCACTTATTTTTTTCTAAAAAGTAAT
>JAHWFP010254087.1:120374-134107 GCA_023313725.1 Lithobius niger
TTTTGTTAAAAAGGTAAAATGAAGAAAAAATTCCACACAAAAAAAAAAAAAAAAAAAACACACTCTCAAGCTCGTATCGCTGTAAAAATTTACAACTCTGGAGGCGCACAAGCAAACAATAAGTTTTTCAGAATAAAAACCATGCATTACAATTTGACCTTCATTGCACCTGAAACCATCCCTTCATTGCAGGAAAATCTGCGCTCTAGCTTATTCTCGATCAGCCATTGTACATCGTTGTTTTATTTCCGGCGACATCCCTACTAAGGTCTGGGCGTTTAAGGTTTTCGTGCGTCCTATCCTAGAATATGCCACTCCTGTTTGGTCCCCATACTTGCTTGGCGACATCGATCGTGTTGAGAATGTCCAGCGCCGTTTACAAAAAGTCTACAAGGTTTTAGAAACCTCGGGTAGGGTGAACGTCTGCGCAGAACTGGCCTGGAGTTGTTGGAGCTCCGTCGACTCCGGTTCGATCTTATCTTGGTTTTTAAGATTCTTCGTGGCCTTGTCAGGGTTGATCTCCCTTTCCTCGCTTGATGTGCACCCGGGGTCATGACTGGAAACTGGACTACCCCATTTCGCATTTAGACTGTCTTCGTAACTTCTGTCCGGGTTATACCGATATGGAATGGCCTTAGCAAGGAGACTGTTGGGTCTCTCCCTTGCGGGGTTTTGCCGCCTTCTCCGTAGGGAACCCATTGACAAGCATTTGAAGCGACCCAATGATTATTTACTACTTTGATCACCTCTTTATAATCTAGGAGCAGTGTTAGTGGGTCACCCCCCTTCTGTCACCTTTCCACGTCCGTGGTAATTGTGCTTATTATTATTTCAGAGAACAAGAATTATATAAAATGTTCCATAAAATTGTAGGTCTGTTTTTGATTAGTTTTGTCTCAGACCCAAAACTAACGACACGAATGAACAACCCAGGTGGTTGTTCATTTGTGTGCCTATGAATTTTTATGGAGCTACAAGAGTTGCCATCAGGGACGTCGTACACCCACAAAATTAAGGAGGGGGGATAGAGCAAAATCTTTTCCAACTAGGGGACTCGGGGAGCGCTGGGGGAACACTTTAATGAGTTTGAGACAGCTGGAAGACCCAAAATGACACTTTTTAGAAGGAAGGGCTGGTACCAGGCAGCCCGCCGTCCGTGCACAAGCCAAAATCGTGTTGAGAGTTTGTGTTGTCACGGTAACGAGTAATTTCGAAACTATTACAGGAAGACGTTTTAGTAATAATTAAAGGTACATTACTCCCATCATTTTTTTCGATCCTCCAGATCAAGGATGGCCCCAAAGGTCTATTTACTTCCTGTTAGTCAATCCATTGCCAAAAATTCGTTTAAAATGTGGCGTCTAGAGAGTTACTGTTGAATATTGAGAACTAATTTAATATCATCCTGCTAATATTACCTTTCAATAACCACCTTGCTATGCACTCAATATGCAAATAGCTATACTTCCACGCTACTTACTTTACTCACTAGTATAAGCAGTTCCATTGCCACCTCCATTGCCACCTCCAATTCAAACCGCCGAGTGGCGACGCAGAACCGCAGGACATCCCGAAGAACACGGCCGAGTCACCTTCTGCACCCAGGATGTCCACCAATGTACTCCCTCGCAGCCGCAGTCTTCCTCACGTGCACCCACTGCCTACAATCCAGCAGCAAGTGTAAAACTGTCTCTTCCGGCACCCCACATGCACAGGCTGGGGAGCCCCTCCAACCCAGCCGGAATTTGTGACCGTTGAAGAGAGCATGCCCGGTCCTCAAACACGACAAACGGCCCACATCCCGCCTACCAAGACGGCCGAGGAGAATGGGGGGGGGGGGGGGGGCAACCTCCGCGTGCAGATCATATAGATGCCTACCCATTGTGGCGCTGTCCCACCGTGTCTGCCACTCCAGGCGGGAGACAGCACGTAAGATTGGGTAAAGATCCCCGGCTGAAAACCGACAAAGTGCCAGATCATTACACTCAGCGCGGGACAAAGCAAACACAGCCTCATTTCCAAGAATGCCTCAGTGACTGGTGACCCTCTGGAGCCGAACTACAGAAACTATACTGACGTGCCCCCGAAGCTTCTGACCTACCTCCAGGGCGATTGGGTGGGACACCTGCAGGGTCCTGAATGACTCCCGCAAAAAGGAGAGAACTGCCTTTGAACCAGAAAGGATGCAGAATCTGGGCACCCAAAGATCCAGGCCAACATCAAGCGCAACAAATGTAGCTGCCAGATCTCCCACAAAACTAGATGGGACCACCTCGAGACACCATGTTAACCCCTACTTGAAATCCTGCACAAAAACCCTGACTCCTCCCGACCATGTGTCCTTGTAGAATGAGGCGTCGCAGAAGACTTGAACCTCCTCAGTGTAGCAAACCTCATCTGGCTGCATACCAAACAAATCAACCAACACCCCATACCAGTCCCAGGGACAGGCAGGGACAACAACCGCGGGGACGCCGAACTGCCGAAGGGAGTCATTCCCCGGCAGCGTGGCCCGGAGACCAAGGAGCCCAAGGCGCTGCTTGGCCCAAGAACCTAGCAAGCCATAGTCCAACAGAATCTACCTGCCACCGCGTCAACTGCCCCTCTTGCCACAGCATGGAGGCACACTGCAACCAGTAGCTCCCTCGCTCTCAACTACAAGGGCTGCTCACCGGTCTCGACCAGAAGGGCAAGCACAAGGGTGGACGGGAGGCACTCCGCGACGGTCATTGACCACAACTTGCAGTACAGCGGGGCTCTCCTGCAACCAGCCAAGAAAGGCAGGTGAAAGTCAGCAGCAGACCGAATATAAGTCCTGTAAAAGGAAGACAAGACAGACCGTTTGGGAGTAAACCCGCACGAAGAGACTGCTTTCAGGTCCCCATGCCTGGACACAAGGATCCCCTTCACAGCCTCGAGTTCTGAGGACCAGACCAGATTGTAGTCCAGCCTGACGCCCATATACCGTACAGACTTGACAGAGTTCACTCTGCCACACCCACACGTATGGACACTGGGATGAACGGACCACTGGTGAAAACAACAATTTCAGACTTCTGGGGAGAGAGAGCCAGACCTCTATCAACCAGGAAACTTTGACCTCTGCTAACCACAACCTCCAGGGTAGTAACTAGGGTGACGAGGTCCAACCTTACAACCCATGCCGCCAGGTCATCGGCATAGGCTACAACATTGGCAGACAGTGCCAGTTCCACAAGGACTTCGTTGATTGCAATGGCAAACAGGAGTGGGATGAGGCAGCTACCCTGCGGCAGTCCTCTGTCCGTATTCCCGATACCAGACCAGAAACCACCAACCCGGGTAACAAAGCTACGCCCACGAAGCAAACCGAGGATGGCCTGCACAAAGCCTTTTAGGCAAACGTACAGCAAGGCCACTTCGACCCATTCCAGATCGTCCGTGTCGTACGCAGCTCTAAAGTCCAGAAAGACCGCTGCGACGGCACAGCCATCCAGTCATGCCTTCCGAACACTGGATTCCAGCACAGGAGAACTGCATCTTGTGCACCTCTATGCTTACGAAAGCCAAACTGGCGGGAGTAAAACTACTCGCTGTTCTCAAGGAATACCTCCAGCCACCTTGCGAGCATACGTTCCTGCACCTTACGGACACAGGAAAAAAAAGGCGATGGGACAATAACTCACAACATATAACCGCTACTGCCCTCGGCCCAAGACCGAGGTCAGGACCGAAAAGGGCCACGCCACCAGAGCCGGGGCACCATCCAGCACCGCTAAAAATGGAGAAGGACCACCCTGCATACCTCGTCGCCAAGGACTTGTAAGTTGCTGTACAAGATACCATCAATACCAGGGGCGCCACCTGGCTTGCAGGCGGCAAGAGCGGCCTCTAGCTCCATGGGGTGGAACGGAGAGACAGCCTGGGACGCACCCGGTGGTCGCACACGGACTGGCCGGGAACCCAGGGGGGAAGTCACGCACCGCCGAGATGTTCTGGTAGAATGCCTAAGCCATGTGCACCACCCAAAAGACCTGACGGCTGCCATCAAAGACCCACGAGACACAACGGGCCCTGTCACGCGGCCAGATGAACCTCCAAACTTGGGCAGGGCGGCTGTCACCAGTACATATCGCCGAATAAAAATTATAAGAAACTAGCCTAAAAGTGTGATGTTAAAATACGAAAATTTTTACGGTTTGACACAATTTTTGCGTTGATGCTGTTTCGTCTACTATCTTAGTTAGCCTTGTATTACTATGCCAAGTCTCACGAAACGGTGCGACGGTTACATGCGCGGATGGAGAACTGCGCGTGGCTGTTGTAGGACACGGATTGAGAAAAATGGCTTCGGGAGGAATGTACCTTTAATAATAATAATAATAATAATAGGTTTAATTCGCACTGTTTAATTCTCATGGATTTAATTGACTGCGGTATAAACGTGTTGTCTCCTGCATAGTTTGGTTTCGTGTAAACGACTTCGTCACCAAACAAGGATTTAAGGTACATGTGGGAGATTCCCTAAGCCAGTCTAAACTGTACTCTTCATCGTCATGTTGAAGGTAATTCTCCGAGCACTCTTTTCAAATGAAGCGAATGTGCGCAATTAACGGATTCCTTTTATTTTCTATTTTTGGATTACCTTCCTTACTGTTGCGATTAGATGCGATAATCAAATGTTATTATTTCGTTAAATTACGTCGAAAAAGAATTTTAGTTACGAGGAAACAAAGTTTTAATTTTTCGTATTTTAGCAAGTACACTTGGCTACCACCTACACGGTTCGTTGCAATTCCTTACCTATTCAGGATTCCAAATTTACAATGGTGAGCATTATATCGATAAATCGTAAAAATTATAATTTCTTCCGTAATAATTGGTCATTATTTTTAGAGGCCGGATTGGGAGGGGTCGGGCCTTCCCGGGAATGCATTTCACGGGCCTCGGGAAGGGCTGCTTCAGGCTAGCTTATTTTTAAGAAATATGCGTGAATTTGAAACGTTGTCAAGAGGTAATTATCATCAGAATTCATTCAAACTGCCCCCCCCCCCCCGATTTTTATTTTTAAACAAAGCCGGGCGGAGCTCTGTAAGCTAGTATATTCTAAAGACATCAGCTTGAATTTGATACGTTTTTCTGCAACTTAGAAATGCATTTTTTATACGAATTCATTTCAAATTTTTTTAAATGTTTCTTTGAAACAATGGCCTCTTGTACTTGGTTGTTGAGGGGGGGGGGTCAGGGGCGAGGCCCTGCAATGTAGCGAGCGTGTTTTAAAGAAATCAGAGTGAATTCGAAACGTTTTCCTGGATCTTAACATGCAATTTTCATGCGTATTCATACCAAATTTTTTTAAAACCTTTTTAATTTAAGCAAGAGCACTGGGTTTTAGGCGATAATCATATTTCATTCCAATCCGGCCTTTCTTTTGAGCTCCACCCAGAGTACAATTCTGGAACCAATCAACAAAACAACATTTTGCAATTTGGTGTCCGGTATAGGCTATATATATAGGTAAATGTATATAGGTATATGGTGTCTGCTCGCTTCGCTCCACTTACCAGTGAATCTGAATACTATTATCCGTCCTTTCAAGAACCTTCACTGCAGAGACGAACGCCATGGCCGTACTGAATTAAGCAAAACTTTCTTGCTTGAAACTGGTCAACATACGTACCTCGTCTATACTAGCTATTTTAGCTAAGCGGCTAAGAGCCAAATTTCAGCTAAATCGTGCACTTCTGGAAAAAAGCATGAGTCCTTCAGAATATCTTTAATGTGGTAAATGGAACATTTTTGGATATGGTGCCCAACTATATGACTTCCGGTTTGCCCGCGTTACGTCATCAAAGATAGCCGCCACAGATTCACTGTAGGGTTTGATGTCAACCGCTGTATCTCGGTAACCAGCAGACCAATTTCGATTTTCTATGGCTTGTTGAAAAGATAATTTTGAAAGCCACAAATTAGATCCTACGACACATTAACAGAGATTCCACAGGTTAGGGGGTATAGCTAATAAAATGTAAATTTTAAGTGATTTTCAATAGGTATTATCACATTTGAATTAAAATAACAACCAAACTAGCTAATAAAAAAACATTAAGCCCTATAGTACGAATTGTTCCAAATTTTGTTCCTACTCCAACAAATCCTAACAATGTTAAAAATATGGTACCGTTGCCAAATTATTAAAAAAATGAAGGATATACTGCACATTATTCTATATAGAAGGCTGGCTAGGGGGTTGAACTGTAAAGCTTGAAATTTGGTATGGATGCACATTAAGGTAACTGAAGAAAGTAGTATGGTAACAGGTTAAAACCCCACCTCAAGTGAGGTGGAGGTAATTTGACCACCCTCCCCCCCCCCAAAAAAAACCCGGTTTTTTGTCGGTAACTCCTTATTCCTAAACAAATCAAAAGCATAATGTGAAGGAAAAACGTTCAGCACACAATTCTTGACAGGAAAGGTGATATACATCTTTTACATAAAATTAACCCTTGAACCCCAAAATCGTATTTAAAGTATATCACTCCTAATTTGCGCGAATTCTCCTTTTTTCAATTGGTTGTAATACTGATTTTCGTGTTCAAAATGCTGTTGCGAGCCCTCTAATAGCCCGAAATGAACATGCTTAGGCTTTTCTGAAAGGTGTGGATCTATTTTTCCACCAACCCTAACCAAAATTGTTTTACTTATATAGGGACCGTCCTACGGCCTTTTAAAGGTGAAGAGGTAACGGCATAGCGGCTAAAGCGTATGTTGATTTTCGAATTCAAAGTGCTCTTACGAGCCCTCTAATAGCCCGAAATGGACATGCTTAGGATATTCTAAAACAGGGATGGCGAACCTTTCTTTACTAAGTGCCAATAAAACATAAATTAGCTTACAAAACATTTAGTGCGTGCCACGTCAGTGCCACCTCTGCTCTTCCTTCTCAAATGGAATTTTTCGATGCGTTGTTCTTATGTGCCTAGCATCATTTTGATGCATACTTCGTTATTGTCTTATAGGAGGTAATTACATGTGGTCGAAAAGATAGTGTTCATGAGTGAGTTTACATGTAGCAATAGTAGCTGAATTCCGATGTCGCTAATAATGTAAACGCAAACTTTTTCATGGCGGCAAAGTCGCAAAGAAGTTCATTCCAACAATGAAATACAAGTTGATCTGCTTTTGATAGTATTTTCTTTTCAGACCGTTTCTGTGTTGCGTCCAGGTCTGCTTTTCTCTTGTCTAATTTTTTTTAATTATTATTCATCATTCAATTCTTGAACGTCCTATATCCCTCATGCAATCAGTTCTGACATTACCCGAGAGTCTCTCATTTCACTGAAGCCACACGTCATATCAGCATTGGACTGCACCCATTGTTCATAATAAATTTTTCGTGATGTTTGTGGGCCCATTGTTTGTAAACAGAAATAGAGAAGGGGGGGGGGGAAGTCAAAGCTGCCGTGCTGTAACGATACGTGTGTTTATTTTGTTACAAAAAAATATGTCATCGATCACTAATTTTTTGAAAGGCTTCGCGTGCCATTAGAAAAGCCCCTGCGTGCCACCTTTGGCACGCGTGCCATAGGTTCGCCATCCCGGTTCTAAAATATGGGGCTCTATTCTTTCCACTTATCTTAACCGAAATTGTTTAGCTTAGATAGGGACCGTTCTACGCCCGTTTAAAGGCGTAGCTGTAATTGGTGTAGTGGCTAGTATCAATTTCAAAGTGCCATTGTAATGCTCATATTTGTATTTTAGCTAAGCAATTTTGGTTAGGATTAATGGAAAGAATAGATCCCCAGCTTTCAGAAAATCCTAAGCATGTCTATTTTGGGCTATTGTACACGGCTTGCAAAAGCACTTCGAATTCGAAAATCACCGTACTTTTTCGAAACTACGCTATACCTTTTCACCTTTAAATGGGCATAGGACGGTCCCTATCTACGTTAAACAATTTTAGTTAGAATTGATGGAAAGAATAAATACCCATCTTTCAGAAAATCCTAAGCATGTCTATTTCGGGCTATTACACGGCTCGCAAGAGCATTTCGAATTCGAAAATCATCATACGCTTTCGCCGCATGCCGTACCTCTTCACCTTTAAATGGGTGCAGGTCGGTACTTGTCTAATTAAAACAATGTTGGTTAGGATTGATGGAAAGACTATATTTCCACTTTTCAGATATTCGTAGGCATGTCCATGTCGAACTAGTAGTCTGGTTCTGGTATTGCAGCGACCACCTGACGTGACAGTCTGATCAACAAACAGTTGTGATTTAAAATTTTCGTTCATTCCATTGTTACATTATTTAAAAAAAAAAGATGTGCAGTTTTCCAGTTAGGCTTCATATGGTTCGTTATCAACGTGATGTTTTAAATAAAATACAGATAATGTTCAAGGAAAAGAAAATCTACAACTGAAGGTTCAAATAGTTATATTTCGTGTTTTTTTTTCAACATTTCACGCAATGTCGCATTCCAGAAGCCGTACCGCTTAACCTGTTAGTTTTGTTACTGTGCCGTAGGACATTTTTGGTTAGGTATAATTTTATCTTTCCAACGAGCTATAACAAATTAAAATCGGGTAATTGGTTACAGAGATACACATTTTTAGGGTTAAGTAATGTGGTGGCCATCTTTGATGACGTCATGACGCTAAACCGGAAGTGTCGTCAGTGGGCACCATATCCAAAAATGTTGTTCTTGATCTATAAAATAAGTTATGAAAATTTCATGCTTTTTTCCGGAAGTGCACGATTGTTGCCCTTAGCCGCTAGACTATTAAATTTGGTTAGTGTTAATGGTTAGGAAAAACTGGATCGTTAACCACCAATTATATATAACGCTTTACCTGCAGGGATGTATTACTTCAACTTTCGTGATTTATCAAAAGGGTAATAAAAATGGATGAAATTACCGAAACTGAATAGTTACTATGGTAAAAAGGAAAACACGTCATGCTAAACGAAGTAAAAGAAACAATTGCAACCGTTAAGTAAATTATGTCGTAAAGTTTTATGCTTTTATTTTCCAATTATGCTTGCTTCATTGGCACGGCACTTGCCGGTTTCAAACATTTCTTTATAATTTCTCTGAAGCCGAAAAACAAAACAAAAATGCAGTCTTAAACCCCTGCCACACCAAGACGTATGTCTAAGCAAGAAAACAAAACAAAACAAAAGAGAATTAGAGTTCAAATTAGAGTTTGTATCATTCGACTGCGCTCTGATCCGTTTTTTATTTGTGTACTTTCACAGGTGAGTTCCATGGAACTACGAGCTCTACTGGTGTTTTTTTCTACATTTTTTTGTTCACTTAATTGGTTGGCTTTTTGTTGGGCCGATTAGCTTGGCAGCAGTTTGGTAGCAACAATTCTTCGAATGCGTAGTGGCGTGTTATTGTGGTAGAAAAAGATGATTTCCGATTTTTTTTTTCAGTTTTTTTTCGTAACGAACCCCGAATAGGCTGAATTAATATCAAGGACCACGCTAGTGGTCCGCCCGCCAAGTTCAATTATAAGACTACATTGTAAGAAAGTCATTGTTCAATTCCTGCATTGTTGCATGGCGACAACTAGTTTTGGGCCTTAGGGCTTCGTCGGGCAGATGACCGGGTGCGGTTAACGCTCGCTAAAACCCTTTGACCCTTAGACTAGCTTTGGTACTTTTACAGAAACTATACCACACGCCATGGCTGTGTGCTGTGACGTGCATATCACGTGACTGGGCTAGTCCAATCAGACGGCCAAACAGCCGTTGTTCTCGTTCGTCATTGGTTAACTCATGGTGACGTCACGGCAAACAGCCATTGCGCATGGTTTAGAGCTGAGCGTAGTTCACGATTGTGAGTATAAATACCTATGCCCGAAACAGCTTGAAAATTGTTAGTCTTTGTGTCCTGACAAATACTTGTATTCGAATCAAGTGCGTAAACCGTACAGTTGTTACAAAAGTGTGCCGCGATTCATGATTTTAGCTAAGTACTACTACTATATACTGACTACTGCCTGCTGAATAGTTTTTAACTACTGGCTACGTTTTAACGCCAGTAGGTGCTTTTAATGGTTTGACGCTTTGGGAGGCATTAACTAAAAAGATTGCCATCATTTTTAATGCTATTTTTCTGTATGTTGGAAAAACGCCACCTACATGTGATCAAAATAAGCATCACTCTTTATTCAAAGGGTTCACTCCTTATTAGTCATCGAGTAACAATGCAAACTGACTACAATAAATAATCGGCAACACGCACATTGTCGATAAAATGGACGCGCTACTTATTGTTGATGATTGAAGTCCTCCCTCAGCAAAACTAAAAAAATTAACATCACCGTTCGTTCCTCTTCAGTATATTTCGACCAAACTTGGCCAGATAGTAGATAACTGGGGTCTGGAAAAAAAAGATGCCACCAAAAAAGCTACTTGGGAGCGGGGAAAGTCAAAGAATTACAACGCTATCTGAAACAACAACAACAAGGATGAAAGGATCCACCAAATTTCAGCCAATCAATGTAGTGATATCAGAACAAAAATGGCTGCCACCAAGTTGTTACATTAGTTGCCAAGGTAATCCCACCGGCTATTACTCCAGACGTTAAATGATAAACTTGAACACAGCTGGGTTGTGGCAACGGTCAGGTATTTCATTTAACCTTTGATCTAATAGTCAGTGTGATTAATTTGGCTAGTAGTTTGGAGTGTAGCAACCTGGTGGCAGCCATTTTTGTTCTGATATCACTACTCTGATTGGCTGAAACTCACCACTCAGTTTTTTAACTCACCACTTGTGTGCTTTGCTTCAGATAAAATATATAGCCACATTATTTTTTATCGTTTTTGCATAATCGCACCTTCGTTCGTGTGAGTCATGTGATAAAAAGTATGAAATATTAAAATAATTTAAGTGTAAAGGAACGGGAAATAGGTATAGATCAGTAGTCTCACGTGTATCTTTATCTACATCCGGATAGCCTTCCCAACAAACTCATGCTACTTAGCAATGGGAACATCAACAATTCTTCATTTCATACTGTTGTCATTGTATTTTATGCTCGCTTAATTCATGTAATCGCCGTGGGGAAGATAACCCAGTTTGGGTTGGTGCTCTCTAAAAAAAACAAAAAAACAATTCATGTTAATTGTCGCATGCAAAAAAAAAAAACTAATACAAAAAACAGATGGCCTGCGAAAGGCTAACGTCCTTTAAAATAAATATATAGCTCTGACCTTAAAACTGTATTGAGATTGATTGCCCCTCTACAACGAAAAACAAGTCAACTCAGAATTTACACTTCTCCTAACCTACCCATCAGCCAGCAAAGGTCACTTTATCCACTTTTCGCACCGGACGTGAGATTTTATTTTCGGAAAATTAAAAAAATGGGGGAGGGGGGGGGGGATTGAGGCTTAATGGCGCGTCGACAGCTTGATCATTAGCGCCAACCTCAGTCACAGTGCAGTGGTCCGGGTTGCCACTGCACCACACATTACAGAGATATTATTCAAACCCCCAATCTAAATCTCGTCATACATCTGTACCTCCTGCAAAAATTGAAAAACACCGGACAGGAGGACAGACTTATCGCCCAATTGACGCGCAATGTCATGCGGAAGACGGAAACGACGACGAACACCATCAAGATGGCGACAATCAACAAGGAAGTGCTGGACCGTAAGTGGCCGTCGACACCAATAACATTCAGGAGGGTCAACCCCCCGCAAAAGGAAACAGTGAGTGAGTGAGTAAAAAATGGTCCGTAGCTGTGTCACACACGCGAATCCCCCATAGCTATAAGGCCGCCCTTGCACTGAGCATCTTGGTCGCGCGGCCAGGTGGCTGTAGCCAATGAAAATGATTAGTGCGTGGATTTACATAAACGGTAAGCATTCTCATTGGCTGCAGCGACCTGACCGCGCGGTTAAGTCGCTCAGTGCGCGGGCGGCTTAAAAGAGTCAACGTTATTGACACCCTTTTTCCCCACAAGAAAAAGTTAAGCTTTGTCGCTAATCGTGACGACTATGTTGTCAGGCGATCAAATTCTACCGATCAAACGAAGCGCCGATATGATGAACTGTGATGTGTAATACTGCAGTGAATGACAAGCGAACTGCGTACCGGCGGTGGAGACGTGCCAAATACTATGAACTGTGGCTTGTTTACAGGGCCACAGTCAGCCTTCATCTTGCGGAAAGAAAACGCATGTTACGGTGTGTTTGTGCACAGCCACGTACAATAAAGGCCGAATCAGATCAAGAAAAATTAGGCGCGTAAAATTAACCATTGACATAGAAGGAAGCGCAAGTTTGCTAGGTGCTGCCATCTCTACACCAAGAGGCTAAATTTCAAACTAACAGACGAGGGCTCCAAATTCTGTCAACCGATGGCGCCACTTGGCAAACTTGTTCGCGTCGGTATTTGTCGCGCCTTCTAGCGGAGCATTGTGGAAGGCAAAGCTGATCCGGTCTTTACTGTTGGAGGCTGTGGTTTGTGGCTGTTAGAAGACAAGGGTCGAGAAAATGGCTTCGGGAGGAATGTGTCTTTAATAACAATAATAATAAAAGGTTATTTCGCACCAATTTAATTGTACTGTGGTATAAACGTATTGTCTCCTGCATCGTTTCGTTTCGTGTAAACAGCTTCGTCACCAAACAAGGATTAAAGGTATAAATGGGAGATTCCCTAAGCCAGTCTAAATGGCACTTTTCATCGTCATGTTGAAGGTAATGTTGCAGCATTCTTTTCAAATGAAGCGAAATGTGTGCAATTAACGGAAACCTTTTTTTTTTTTTTTGATTACCTACCTTTCTGTTGCAGTGAAGACGCGATAATCAAATGTTATTATTTCGTTAAATTACGTCGAAAAAGAATTGTAGCTACGAGGAAACAAACAAAGTTTTAATTTTTCGTGTTTTAGAAAGTTAACTTGGTTACCGCCTGCACGTTTCGTTGCAATTACATCGTGATCATTATAACGATGAATTGGAAAAATTCCAATTTCCATCGTAAGAATTGGTCGGTTTACGGAAAAATTAGAGCTCAAAATTACGTTTAGTGGGTTTTAACAGGGTCGGATTGGAATGGATGGGGCTTTCCCAGGAATGCACTGAAGGGGTCTCGGGAGGCGCTGCTGCAGGATAGTGTATTTTTAAGAAATCTGCGTGAATTTGAAACGTTTTCAAGATGCAATTATCATAAGAATTCATTTCGAACTGCCCCCCCCCCTCCCCCATTTGTATTTTTAAACAAAACATCCTCTCATGTGTGTGACGGGGGTAGGGGAATAGGTTAGGGTGGAGCTCTGTAAGCTAGCATGTTTAAAGAAATCAGCGTGAATTTGAAACGTGTTTTGTAACTTAAAAATGCATTTTTCATACGAATTCATTTCAAATTTAAAAAAAAATGTTTCTTTGAAACAATGGTACTGGTGGTTGACGGTGGGAGCGTCCGGGCGAATCCCTGTACGTTTAAAAAAAAAAAATTAGAGTGAATTCGAAACGTTTTCCTGAAACTTGACATGCATTTTTCATGCGGATTCATACCAATTTTTTTAAAAACCGTCCTTTTTAAAGCAGGAGCCTCCTCCAGTAGGGGCCTCCTCGGGGATCCCCAGGTACCCGGGCGGCCCAATCAGAAACTTGGTTTTAAGCGATAATCATGTTTGATTCCAATCCGGCCAACCTTTTGGGTATCACGTCGTAACGCCGTGGGAATAACGCCGTGAGACAATAGTATGCTGCGGGAATAACGCCGTG
>JAHWFP010254087.1:146469-158543 GCA_023313725.1 Lithobius niger
TATTATTATTATTATTATTATTATTATTATTATTATTATTATTATTAGGACAAAGTTAATATTAAAATTTATTATGTTAAATGATACCAAAACTATATCGCGTAAAACAGTTTTT
Organism: Lithobius niger; assembly: GCA_023313725.1. Taxonomy (NCBI): domain Eukaryota; kingdom Metazoa; phylum Arthropoda; class Chilopoda; order Lithobiomorpha; family Lithobiidae; genus Lithobius; species Lithobius niger. Next base: position 146,585 of record JAHWFP010254087.1, read on the forward strand.
AAATAAAAAAAATTGTTGAAAGGATACGTTATTGAGGAAAGTGGAAAACAAGCCACACAGCGAAAACTTACACTAGAAATAATGTAGTACACTAAGACACCTTTATGCACTTACGTTTCGTCGGATGGGCATGCCCAGGATTCGAACTGGCAAACCAATTCTTCTCCCGATCACTGACATAGCACTTTTATCGGTATGGCCATTCCTCCGCTGGCATAAAGATCACTCACTGAATATCTATTTAATGATCGTGTATACAGTTTTGCAACAGATCATAATGTAATGGCATTATAGAGAGTAAAAAATAAAATAAATAATTAAAGTACGTTTGGGAAATAAAACAGAAAAAAACAGATGAAACATTATAAAAAAAATCTTAATTAAAAAATCGTAATTGTGTGATTATGATAAAAAACCAACATGTAAACACAAAAAAAAAATTATAATGAAATTAAAGGAGTGCGGAAAAAATGTAGAAATATATGGTGCCATAATGAAACAATACTTTTGGACTAAGAAATAAGGAACACTAGCGGAGTCTCTCGCTTCGCTCGCTCATCCGCGTCGTCTCGCTACGCTCGAGGAGCGTTCATGCTGCAGCTCTTGTGCTGCTGACAGACATTCCACGTCTAAAACGATCAAGCAAATAGTCAGAGTGCAGTACGAGTTTTTCGTAAGGCTTCACTGCGTAAACAAATGATAACCATAAATCATTCGAACAGTCTGGCCATCCAAGAGCTACGTACGCGTCGATTCATGCCTCCAGTAATTTCTCTGATTCCAAGAGCATCACAAAATCATGTGCTGATTATTTCGACGCAAACTAATTGTAATTACTGCTCACAGTTCGTCCATCACATTCCTAAGCGCGCCTGCATCTCACCTATATCATTCAAAATGCACGATTTGTTTGTTTGCACATTTGTACGTCTTCTCCTCCAGAAGTAATCCCCTACGAAGGTGAGAGATGAACGATTGATAGAGCAAAGCGAAACACACATTGAAAAGGTTTAGTTTACATGGAAAACGCTCGATTTGCTCGTTCAATCCACGCACCTCCGTGCTTCAGAAACACGAATATTTGACACCGTTTTAAAACCAGCTCTACGGGTCTGTTTTTTTCATGCATCAAGTCAGTTGTATACAAAACCATTTTTAAGATCATATGTATGTGGTGTGTTGCAAAATACGTCATCCTTTTAGGTTATTTTTTCCGTGGATCCTTTTCCAGATCATCTCACTTCGCTCGAGGAGGTGTTCATGAACAAACTATGACGTCATGAACAAACATCATGAGGGTTAAAAAAAAAACTCTGACGTTAGTTTTTCAGGTTCTTTCTCTTATTTGAGGGTCATATTATCAAGTTACAGTGATGAAAATATTCGTATACTAAGCACAATTTAATTATCTTTCGTTTGGTCCTCTCCTATCTTTGCACCTGCTTTGATTCCAGAGGAGTAGCGGTACAAACAAACAAACACACACGCACGCACGCACGCACATCATACGTCCTTAATGATGTCGATTATATACCTCACCTTTTCAATAAATTAGGTAGTACGACTATACGTTACTAAAGTAAGGAAGAATTGAAAAGAAAATTGAAACTAGACTATAATAGTGAAAAAAAATTAAAAATTCATGAATGAAATAGACAGTGGTGTACTTTATTTTAGTTAAGAAGGTGTTTTGTTATGATATATGTAAGGTGTATATGTGTAAAAATGTACGTATTATAGAGCAGTGACATTTGCCGCCACATCGGCACCAGTATGGGTTTTGGAGGGCATGACTACAAGGTGCACTACATAAAAATGGAGAAAAAAAACAAGGGAAGAGCGGATTTCTTAGGCTTAAAATAACGTTGTTTTCTCCAACAACAAAAATCGCACGTTTTAGGTCTAAGAAATCACTCTTCACAGCATCGGCTTCAGTATGACACCCTTCTGTTTCTCTCTGCAGTGCCCCTTGCAGCTAACCCATTAAGGTTCCAGCATAGAGTTATATACAATAATACTACGTCGTGTCACTGCTCTATTATTTAAATGTAATGTATATCTACTGTTGCTCACACAAGTTTGTTACAAACTTCCAGCCATGTAAACAATAACGGTAACTATCATTATTTTTATTAGTAATAGTATTTGTGTTGTGGTTGTTTTTGGTTGTATGCTCTCCTGATTTAACACATTTTACAATACTGAAGCCAAACCCTTTTGCGTCGTCCAAATTGACATTCAATATGAGATTGTAGCTGTTGCTGCTATAAAAACTTAGCGCGTCTTTTTTTTGCCCGCTTAGACAATAAAACTTTAGAAACATGACGGAAACATTGGATAGCCAACAACGCAAGGCCCGCTGAGATAGCAGCTGCGCTCCACTCCAGGCACGTCAGCTTGCTTCTGTTTAGTGAGAGACACGCTAGGAGTCGTCCAGTACCGTACGGATTGAGAACCGAAAGGAATTTGTATCTGGAGTAAGTGAATGCGTGAAAAGTCCTCAATATGCGCCAGATCTCGCAATTTGATCGTTACCTTTCCGTGTTTAAAGTTTAAAGCATAAATTTTGTTCAGATACCAATCCTCATGCCGTACGGTGCTGGACGACTCCTTGCGTGTCTGTCACTAAACAGAAGCAAGCTGACGGGCCTGGAGTGGAGCGCAGCTACTATCTCACCAGGCCTTGCAACAACGTCAGGTGAGTCCTGCCACGATCACGAGTAGCGCAGCCACGAATTGCCTACATCGGTGCTTCAGTGGTAGAATGCTCGCCTGCCACGCAGGCGGCCCGGGTTCGATTCCCAGCCGATGCACCAAATTAACTGTAGGGGTAATTAGTGCGTCTGGGAGCCGCCCCAATACCAATTCCACAGTTAAGGGACAAGCTCGAAAATGTGCCGTGGTGGTAGTCAAGGGGTTGCAGGAATTCCAAATTTACCTTAACAGATGGATCAAGGCTAGAAATCGTGGTTCAGTTTTGGTGTTGGTTTAATGTAACATATGAGCGATAGTGTGCTCTGGCTCGCCTTAAGTTCTTGGGCGACACTAACCTCGGCTTAAGGCCTTAAATGGAACGTCAACGGTATTAGGCTTACTTGGGGAAATTTGGATTAGTTAGTTTCGGGAAAATTTTGTTAAGTTAGTGACAGCTAAACTAAGTAGCAACGGGGTTGCAGTGGGGGACTAGCAACAGGATTGGTCAGGTTTGAATTTAAGTTGGGGATTGGGGAAATTGGGGAAAAATTCTAATTATAGGGCCGAAATTACCTTTGGATGCGGGGAGTTGGAGAGTTGGAAGCGGAATGGAATTTTAGGTTAATAGCTAATTGTTGGGAGTACCCGGAGGATGATCAAGCGAGCTCGAGCGTTACAATTGATGTCAAGCATTATGTAATAGATATCCGTGAAGTAGACCGGGTTATCCCGAAATAATTGCTCGTCTGCGAGAAACGGAACAGTCCAAAGATCGAGGGGTTGCGAAATCGCACGAGCGCGCCATCGCGATTTTGCTACCCCTAGATCTTTGGACTGTTCCGTTTCGAGCAGACGAGCAATTATTTCGGGATAACCCGGTCTAATTCACGGATATGTGTTTTAATGCTAAGGTGTGACGTCGAGCCAACATGTCTAGTTTTTTGAGATTTAAAAAAAATTTATTTGAAAATTTTATTTGTGAATTATGACGTAAATTCCTGAACTCAAACTTCCGGTTCAAACTTCCTGTCTGCGAAAGTCTCCCGTACGCGAGGACGTCCCTATATCCAGTCCCAGTCACCAACATTTGTGTTTAAGGTAAAACCGTATTTTTTCTACTTGATTAGTTTAAATAAGATATAGCGTATGAACTACGCTATTCGCTTGAGTCTCGTAGGTTTTTAAGTGTGTTTAGAAGGTGTCAGTAGGCTAGTTTTCGTACCGTCGGAACAAAAGGTTGTCGGGGGTTCGGCTTGGACTATTCATTCGTGGGTGGGGGTGGGGAGGGGGCTAGCATCGTACGCGAGGTTTTTTTTTTTTTCGTGTTAGTGCGTAAAATGTCGCCAGGTTATAAATGTGCTGTTCGTTTGAGTATCGTATGTTTTTAGGTGTATTTAGGTGTGTTTACAAGTGTCGGTAGCCTAGTTTTAGTACTGTCGGAGTGAAAGGTTGGAGGATTGGACCAATCCTGCACGGGTGGGGTCCTAGCATAGTAGCCTACGCGAGGTTTTTTTTTTTCGTGTTAGTACGATAAATGTCGCAGGTTGCAAATGTGCTTATTTATGTTGGTTGAATTTGTTTTGTGTACGGTAGTTTTGCAGAGTATGTCACGTGGTAGAGCAGTGGTTGTGTGGAGCGGAAAAAGTGTTAGATTATCAAAAAAAAATGTGTGGGTTATCGAAAAAGTGTGGGTTATCAAAATTAACCCACGGTCACGTGTGTGGGTTTTCAGATTAACCGTATGTAACGGCTACACTTTTAGCATTGGGATGTGTTGGCGTGACGTCACCGCCGTGCATTAGGTACAGATAAATCACAGCTATGTATTGTTACAACAATTGATCAAATAGGATTATTTCAACTAACAATGAGTTGTAATTTCAAGGGTTCACTGCAGACTTGTTAAATTCAAACTTCTTTACTTCTTCCTTAGACATAACGCAATTTACAAAAATAAACATTTAACAATCCGCACATGAATCGAGAAATTGTCCAACAAGACAGGTCGTGCATAGAGTTCTGTCCTTGTTGCGTTCTTGTTGGGAAAGACCTCTCTTCGCGCCAAACCATCTTCAATATAAGGGCTAGTTCTCGCTACAAAATATGGAAACACTTTCGACAAGGAACGCACGTGTCTCGCACGTGGAACAATAACCAAAAACCCGGCATTCGAAAGTTGGCCAATGTTTCTTTTCATCGTTCGAGTAGAATACCATAATTAGCTCTAATTATAGTCATTAGGTAATTACGGTCAAGTCAGCAAGCAAGAGATGGCAACTTTACACCTCCAACCCAACGCTGTGATTCGTCCACAACAAATCACGGTAAGTGCAGGCCACTAGTGATGCCTATCACCAGGAACGCTGTACAGAAGGCAAAGAACAATCTCCAACCCTCTGAGCACAAACACATCACCGCACTTTGGCTGCACTGCACAACACTCCAACACTGCACAACACATTTTGCACACTGCCACCTCTGCACACTGCTGCACACCGCTGCACTCTTCTGCACATTGCTACACACCACTGCACTCCACAACACCACTCCACATCCACAACACGGCAACAGGACCATCACAATACCAAACGGCCCCACTGACACACCAAATACGACACACCAATTTTACACTCTGTAGCACACAGGAAACTCTCTCTTTAACGAGCAATCCATCCACTTATGCTTACAACACACCACAAGAAAGCCATCAAAAAAACTTTCTTTTCGCTCCATCTCTTCTCTTGCCACCCTAAACACACCATACCACAAAATACCACACACAACAATCCACCTCCCTGGATCCAACTCAAAAGTACTGTTCACCACTGGAGAAAACATATTTTTGCCATGGCAAACCCCCCTACACTCAGCATTAGGGCGTTTGTCCCCCTTTCCCCAGCAAAAAAGTAAACATACTACACATATCCAAACAATGCTAACAATAACACTGTAAACCTTGCATGTTAACAACACCAAGAAAACTTCGTCCGACACAGAATTCAACAACACTTTGGGAGAAGCAAGCACACACTGCAGCTTGTGAAAAGCTTTCCCGCAACTGCTGCCCCCTCCCACTTTGTCTGGTGCCCCTTTGTTCACATGACAGCTAAAGGCAATACCAACTTTGCATAGTTGTTTAACATGTGCAAGCCATCACCAGTCAATCCTAACCTAGACTTGACTTTTTTCTTCGTGTTTATAACCAATAAAGCCGATTTTGCTTCCACTTTCACTACAACTAGGCACCTACACTTTTGCTTTACCCTTGCAGACAGAGGGCCACCAATAGCTTCCTCGTTTACTTGTCTGCTCGTGACATTCCCAGGTTTCCCTCCTGAATCCCACACCTGAGATCGCCTGTATAACGCTTTACCTTTCACTCCATTCTGTCCTTCCCTTACCATGACATTGACTCCAACCTCCTTACTAGTAGTAACTTGTGCAAACTCATCTTTCCATCTTTCCTTCTTTCCATCTGCGATTTCCCTCTTTAACCTCACCTTACTTCCGTGAACTAACTCCGCAGGAGTGAAGTTTGCCGTCTCACAAGTAGACTTACTTGCAAACTTAGCTGGTGCTAAAACATCATTCCCTTTGTCACGATACTCCAAATCCAAAGCCCTGCTACAGTCTACCCTCATTCTGTGCAACCTTTCTACAGCCTGAGACTGTGAATGATAAGGCATACTAGTTACAAGGCCGATTTCACACTCCTTCAAGAAACAAGCTGCCCGTTCAGAAACAAACGGTTTTCCAACATTCGATTGGAGTTCCACCGAGAACCCAACCCAACCCAACAATGTAAGTCTACTTAATCCGTACTAGATGACATGCTCTGAAGGAACAGATACTAGAAAAAAGACACGTTAGCCATCAGCGTCGCACTAATACGTGTAAGAGAAGCTACAGTTTTTTTTTTTGGGGGGGGGGGGGATGCTGGAGATTCTTTCATCTTTTCCTTTCGAGCATTAGGTTTTTTTACTGGTTAACATCCGTTATGCGTTTAAACGTTTTTTTGATACTAATAATATATTCCCACCATAATTCGGTTACTGGATGCAGCTGCAAACAGTCGGTGGAAGTTGTTCGTCCAACTTGTTATTAGAAGTGTATCATTAATCATATTACAACGTACTCTCTCCAAACGAATGCGCTGGAATTAAATTTTACCATGGCATCTTCATTTCCCCGAGATCTCCTTTTGCGATGATAGGGTAAACGGAATCAGTGAGATGTATAATTTGTTTGGCTCTCTTTAAGTTACTGTCACGCGCAATGAGTAGGGCACTAGCACCACCACAGATTGAATTTGACCTTGTAACCACTGACCATGCCATTAGTGCGCTTCATTACACTAATGGAAAACAGAGAACTATGAAATGAACGTTGCTTCATAACTGATTTAAAACAAAAGTTTACAAATAATTTGCAGGTTGGTATTAAAGTTCGTCCCATGCAATAACTCCATCCTTCCCAATTCTTTGAAATTATTGCATAACGTAAAATATTAACGAAACGACCAGGATCAGTTTCATCTAATTACACATAGCTATGTGTTGTTTCAGGTACAGATTATATGTAGGACTGCGTCGCATTAATGCATGATGTGCGCACGCCCGTGCTTCACGTGTTGGGTCAAATGTTCGATTCGTAGAGATCAGGGATTCTCGTCACGTCAATATGGACACAATAATTCTTTGATATTGTCGAGGGAGTGATTAAACGTTTCAAACTATGTAATTTTGGGAATGTTATGAATTAAGCATGGGGTAGTATTTCTATAATAATAATAATAGTAGAACGTTTGGTGCAGTAGCCCGCAGGCCCAGCCCGCAGCCCCGCAGGCCCGCAGCCTGAAAGTTGTTTGTTAAAACAATGAAATGCATGAAACCGGTGTATAGTGAAAGTTAAACAAGCCGCTACAGCGACTACCTAGTCGCATTCGGTCTTCTGTACAGTTCTGCCACTACCGATAGTGAGGCACACTTCTCTATCACGCATTGCAACAGCTATCTCTATTATATAATCTAAAAGCAGTAGCCTAACCATCAGAATTGCCTGTTAAAAGTGTGTTAGCTTTTAAGCTTATTTTATATTTTAGGCGTAATTGTCAGCGTTTAGGCCAAATTTACAACTTTAATTTCGTAAGTAGCAACTAACGAAGATTTGGATTGTATACAGTAAGCCTATTCATTTTTTCAACACGGTATGCCTCCGGGCACAGAGTTACAGTGTCACAACGTAATGCTCAACGTAGCCTATATAGATCAGTGGTAGCAGAGAAGGGACAGGAGAAACGCTGTTGAGAAAGCCAGCAGCGACTGATAGCATATTGACGTTGCCATAGTAACGTGGTTTTAGGCTTAATTTTCATTTTTTAGGCCTAATTTTTTTTTAACGGCAGTTTTAGTTTCGTAAGTAGCAGATAGGCCTAATGGAGAATTTGGTTCGACCTTAAGCCTATATACTCATTCATGCAACAGTGCGACAAGACTCTTTTAAACGAAGCTAAAATGTTTTTGTTTTTACGGCTGCGTTAACACAAATCATTAGGATTTCAATTCGACGATGAAATGTTATTATTTAATTTAGTTACGTCGAAGAAGTCTATTAGCTATAAGGAGGTAACGATGTTTTAATCTGCCATGTTATTTAACTAACTTTTGACACTGAATCTAACGTTGTAAACAGTGGTCGTCTATATCTGGTGTACCGTTGTGAAGTTGAAAAAAGCGACGGACGTACGGACGTCAAAGTCGTTGCAATAGTCTTCTCAGCCGGTACGGCTGTACAGAAGACTAAAACTGAAGTGAGAAGTAAAACTAGAGCTATTTACGATTTTTAAAAAAATGTATGTAATAATAATAATAATAAAAACATGGAGCCAACCTGCAATATAGCGTGGCAGCGCAGTTTGAATAAAAATACAAAATTTCCACAAGTGTGGAAGGTTTCCAGACGGGTTGTGAGCCACTGATACCGTACCTAAGATACCGTCCGTATTTCTGTTGAAACCAATAACGCTGACAGCAATGTTTCAGTAATATAAAAAATACCAACAATATTACAACCAAAACGGTCTGGTTTTAGAAGCATCTTTATTAATAAAATCGAGCATGGGGTAGTGTTTCTATAATATCTTTATTAATAAAATCGAGTTGTCGCGTAGGATGGACGGCAACGAGACGGCCACAAGACGGCCGCAAGTAATTAATAGAGCACATATCCGTTTTCATTGTTGGTTTGCTCGCCCTTTTTCTTGAGTTTGAGTTTCTTTATTGAGCGGAAAGGGCCTTCGAGCCATGCGCTCATGCTACCAAGGATGCTTCCATATATAATATGGTTAGGCAGTGCTATGGTTATACGTTTCCTGCTTTGCTTTACGTTGAAAATTATTTTTCAATTTAGTAACATGCCAGCATATTCGTAGCAAACAGCATTATGGTAATCCTCTACCATAAATCTACGAAATATAATAAAAATTCTAAAGCATCAAAAGACAAAATGCCAAACTTCACAAGAAAATTGTGTTATTAAAGTTCCAAAACAATATTCTGAGAACAAAGAAAACCTGCTACAACCGTTCATACACACGTTCAGTTCGAAGAGACTAGAACTAATCTAACCACCGGGTAGTAAGGGTCTAATGCTTTCCAGCCTCTTACTGACAAAATTTTACACCTAGACCCTAACTGTCAAAGCTTGTCCGTGTTCCTTCTAGGTTTTGACTTTTAGATCCTTACTCTAAACATTTAACGTTCCGTTTTTGTTTATTAATATTTCATATGGTTAGGCAGTGCTATGCTAAGAGCTTGGGGCAGGGACAGTTCCAGTCGTGAGTGGCGCTGCGATCACGATCGGTCGAGCTCGTCGGTGCATTAGCATTGAATTCAATGGGCATGATGTGATACGGTCTCGTTTCGTGACGTTGTTACGGCTACGTAAAGCAAATAAAATAATTTTAACAATGAAGAAAGATAACTTATGGTTCCTCTCATAACATAGTGAAGTGAGAAAATGTTTACTCCAGTAGAAGTAGTTTTAAAAAAGATTTGAAAACAAGGTTCGCAACGCAACGCGTCATTCGCATTCTCGCCTCTGATTGCTAGGCAACAACAAGTAACGCAGGCAAGCCATCCAAATTCAGCTGCCCGAAAGTCAAACAAACAAAATAATTGTGAAATATTGAATTAAACACGTTTAATTTTTTTAATTAGTATAAATAAAGCAAAAATAAGACTCGTTTAGCCCCACGTGTCTTAAATTAACCACATAACTCACACGAAAAACTGTTGGACTACGCCAACTGTTAAATCGACAGTTGCCGTCTCGTGATTTCGGCAGTTCTATTACTTTCGACATTCAAATCATGACGAGGCGAAAACTAGTCACAGTTAAATTAACACGTGTCCGCCTGAAGCGGGTGTAAATCTAGGATTAACAAAAAACGTAGTTAATACATTGGCAGTGTTTGTCAGATGCGTGCCTGTATTCCAATGCTACCACTAGTTGTGGACATACATAGAACTAACCGGTGCAAAGTGAGGTTCCAAATCAACATCTTTTTTGTCAACTCCCGATTATTTCGTGAGATTTCTCGTATCCAGACGTTAAGCCTATAGTGTTGCACGAATCTTCTTCAAAGGAATTTGTTCTGTTGACAAACGTTTTGAATCCTAGCACGAAACAAGCAATCGGCGCAGCCTTCCCCTTATCACCGCAATACTAATTCGGCGCCGCCGCTAACTTTAACTTGCTGCTGGCGCCATCGTGTGAGCGGAACTGGCGGAGCCCCCGGCAAGAGCTTTGCAAATGGCGCATATTGCCAAACCAAATGAAATATATATGGAAGCATCCTTGATGCTACTAACTAACCTAGTTACTACTTAAACACTTAAACACTAACACCCTTTTTCTTTGCTACCGTAGGAAGAATGAGCCCGCTCTCCCTCTTGCTGATTGTTGAAGCTTCGTTTGTTTAATCCTCCCTAATAATGCCTATTTAATGCCTATGGCGTATTTATTTATTTCCGGTATAGAAAGGCGTATTTATTTATTTCCGGTATACAAAGGCGTATTTATTATTTCACAGAAACAAAGGCGTATTCATTTATTTCACATGTACAAACGTGTATTCCAACCATTTTTGCAGGAAAAAATCATATGTAATGTAAGTGTATGTACTCCGGAACAAGGGATACGCTGAATGAGGGAAAGGTAGCACGGGCTTCCACACGACGGCCGCAACTACCAACCGGATCAACAGTCGTAGCGCCATCTCTTGATAGTCAACTAAAGCGAACAAAGGATGTGACGTACTCAGGGAGTAGACGATTGAAATCAAGAATAATCTTAAAGCCAATTTACTCCTTACTGCATAGCTAGGGGTCTATGCACTGAGAACACATATTAGGCATAAAACACAAGTTTAGGAGCTTGGTCTTATCCTTAGCTGAGTCCAGGGAGACAACCTTTCGAGTTGCCTGCCCCACACCAAGTGGCTTCCCATGGTTCCTGCCCTCGTATTTATGCGTGGGCCAGAACAATAGAAGTCGCCTGAGGCATTACGTTGCGTAACCGCTAACAGGTTGGAGCCGGCTCTAACTGGTTTTGAACAATAGAGTAGCCTCGTTCCCGGCTGTTGGCGTTCGGCCAAGTTCCGGTGTAGACGGAAGTTGACAGGATGCCAAGCAGCTCATGTAACTGCAAGGTGCACCGTGTGCGTTCACACAAGGTGCGCCCTGCTATTTATAAATAGCGTGTTACAAGGAATATGCGCGACCGGGAGTTAATGGGCTATTATATCGGCAGCAAATATAAGCGTCAATGTGGCGTGAACCGTCTCAGCATCTACATCAGCTATCGTTCGATGCTACAGTTGTCGTTTATTATTTACGACAAGTCAGTTCAAGCTGTACAGATTTGTTAGCAGTTGTGTTGAACACATCTAAACGGGATTTGTTTATTTCACATCATCACTACTCATGCGTTGGTTGCATAGTGCAAGTGTAGTTATTAATCCAAGGTTCAAGCGATGTGAAACCAAACGTTTTCTTTTTTTTTTTTAATCGTGTTAAACAACAACACACGGTTTTCCTTTTACCAATTTTTTTCCCAGGCCTTATGAAACGTAGCTGTTTCCAGGGCTTAACATAAATATTTTTGTCCTTTAAGGCTTAATCGAAGCAAAGGTTCCCTCCCCCAGCCCCTACGTTACCATGGGAGACGACAGAAGACTTTTTATTTCTTTTTTTCCTTTTTCCCG
>JAHWFP010254087.1:158643-180883 GCA_023313725.1 Lithobius niger
CCCCCCCCCCCCCCCCCAGTTGTGCTTAGTAATTGGAAATGTTGACTGGCGTAAATAAATATTTTCTCTGGGTGGGGGCAAATTTTATGCTTCCCTGCTAGAAAACGTATGACCTCTTCGTTTGTGCTGGCTACTTCATTTGTACTGTACTGCACAAAACAGCAACAGTGCCAGCAACACTCAAGTCAAAAGACAATAAATCGCAACACAATCAGTGCCGCAGCTAGCCTTTTTCAAGGGGGGGGGGGCAAGGGTAAAATATAGGCCCCCAAAACTAAACAATTTTAGCTTCATGATTGTGGCCTATTTTATAGTAGTATTGCTATGTTAGCCTAAGTTGTTAAGCTCCTAGCTAACTACCGGTGTGGGGTGAGTCCCCTTCCCAATGAGTTTGAGTCCAGTGATAACACGCGGGTTGAGTGACAGAATAGTGAGCGTTGGCTTCATGCCAACACTAACCTTTACAGCCTTTATTAAACATACAGGTGGAGCATCACATCAGGTTACAATAAGTGGCTCTGTTGGCCAGCAAGTACAACTAAAGGATGTGCCTCAATAAATTAATGGAGGCACACCCACAAAACCAAGGGCACACCAGTTTTATGTAAAAACTTTGGCCCATCTGCTTTGAGTTTTGGGCCACCTTGCCTACCTTTCGCATCTCGTTTAATTGTGGTGCTGAACACAATCAATTTACTGCCACTTACATATAAACAACAGTACCAAACCAAACCCGTGATGGAAATATCACGGAATCATCACAACACCCGTGCGTAGCACGGGCTTACTCCTAGTAAACAATATAATGGTAAGTTGAAAATAAGATATCAGCGACAACCCCATGTACTAGAAAGAAAGTTAGTACTGTAAGACACCGTTATTTACGTATGTATCATTTACGTGATGTCACCCGGATTCGAACCGGCGACCAGTCCATCGCCGGTTCACTGCCATACCGCCTTTACCGATGGACAAATAGCTATATCGGTAAAGGCGGTATGGTAGTGATTTGGTGGTGAATTGGTTCGCCGTTTTGAGTCTGGGTCACATCACTTGATTGATACGTAAGTGCATAAAGGTGGCTTGCTGTGCCCTACGCTTTTCTAGTGTGTGATTTTTCGCTGTTAGCTTATTTCCAATTTATCTTTTTATGGCTTCGGAAAAGCATTCAACATTTTCAAATAAAACATCAGATAAAATAACTAATGAGTTTAGTGGTAGATTGAAGCAGAATTGCTTTTAGATGGTATTGGTAAGTTCCAGACCTATATGTATAAGCAGAAGAACATGAGGGGTGAAGTGAAGTGAATTTTATTGTTCGCATGGTGTTCGCATGGTGTCGCAATAGTGACAGATGCATTTTACCGTTGATCTGTCACTATTCAGGAGGCCGTAAAATATAAGTCACAAGTACCATAGCCTCCTTATATGTAATTAGGCTTAACGCTCGCTTTCACGTAGCATGTGATCTACGTCATCCAAGACTGTCAAAAACTGTCGCAAGGCGTGCTGAGAGCACCACAACATAGGATTGATTATTGTTAGCGCGACGTACAAGAACGTGGTATCTTATTATAAGATTTCCCAGTGTTGTAGTACTAAACGAACATCATTTTACCGTAACGGTGACTATCCTTGAAGTCTTCGAACGATTTATTGTTACGTCAAAGGATCATTTGATACAGTTTTAATCGGAATAGAAAATGTCGTAGAAAATGTCAATAGGGCAGTGACACAACGTAGTATTATTGTGTATAACTCTATGGTGGAGCCTTAATGGGTTAGCTGCAAGGGACACTGCAGAGAGAAACAGAAGGGCGTCATACTGAAGCCGATGCTGTGAAGAGTGATTTCTTAGACCTACAACGCGCGATTTTTGTTGTTGGAGAAAACAACGTTATTTTAAGCCTAAGAAATCCGCTCTTCCGTTGTTTTTCCCTCCATTTTTATGTAGTGCACCTTGTAGTTATGCCCTCCAAAAGCCATACTGGTGCCATAATATGGCGGCAAATGTCACTGCTCTATATAGAGTGCAATACACACGTAGCACCTTAGTTGTTCTTCTGGTTGAAATTCATGAATTTAAACAACCGGAGTCTTTGTTTTGACGTCGAGTGGACCAACAGATACGTAGCATGAAACCATCGTTGTCAAACTGTTAATAATTTATTGCCAATGCAGTGTTTTCAGTTTAAAATTCGCAGTGTCACGCACCACGAATATACCTGTCACAGTTCACGCCAAATGCTATAGTCAGTTCCACATTATGTTTGGAGGAAACTGACTGTAAGAGAACACGTTTCCTTGCACTACGAGTGCAAAAACATGAGAATATCTTATTTGTAGACTCTACACAGTTACTGTTTTAGTTTACGAGTGGAATTACTGGAGTCTACGAGTTTGCTGGTCGCAGGACTGGCAGTCACCCCTTGCTGCACTTAAATGCGTGGTCTACCATATTGGATCAAAAAATGATCACTTAAATTACGATTTGGCAGATGAACCTTTAAATCGTCTGCAGGAAGTTAAAGATCTTGGTATCTGGTTCACGGGTGATCTCAAGAGTGCCGCCCACTGCAACCACATTGTAAAAACTGCTAGACAAAGAGCAGCCATGATTAAGCGTTGCTTCACCTCCAAGGATCGCAAGACTTTGTTTTGGGTTTTTTGCGTCTATGTCAAACCTATTCTTGAATATGCGAGTACCGTTTGGTCCCGACACTTAAACAGGGACATTGACCATGTCGAGTCGGTTCAACGATCGTTCACCAAGTGTCTGTTGGGTCTCAGGGATAAACCGTATGGAAACCGTCTAAAGGCTTTAAAGGCTGACTCGCTGGAACTGAGTAGGCTTAAATCTGACCTCAGGGTTATCTACTCCCTTTTACATGTTCTTTGCAGTGTTGATTACAGCCGCTTCTTCTCCATTAACTTTGATTGTAGGACCAGGGGGCATCCCTTTAAACTTACTGTCCAACCTAATGTGCGAAATTATCGTAAGTTCTTCTTCTCACATCGTGTTGTTAAAGTATGGAATGAACTGCCCAATGTGGTGACTTCGCCATCAATAGCATGTTTCAAATCCAGACTCGCAAAATGTGAGTTAACGAGGTATGTCAGGTGGGCTTAGCTATTTTTACTTTTTGTGTTTTATGGGGCTCTTTTTTTTTCCTTCCCCAGCCTGCTTTTTACTGTTCCAAACTTTTCTTTGGGCAGGTGTTAGTAGTCACCCATGACCCTTCCTGTTCCCTTTGCTACCTCTGGTGCATAAAATGTTTTTATATTTATATTTATAATATTTATGTGTTTTTGCACTCGTACTGTAAGGAAGCGTGGCATCATACAGGCATTTTCCTGCAAACATAATGTGGAACAAACTATAGAGCAGTTCTTTTTCTGGCGTGTTCGCAGCGCTACTGGTGACAGAATCGGAGGCTAAGAAGATGATGCGTCAATTTTCTATTGTCAAGCCGTATGAATAAAGGTGGCTGTGCAAGTACTGACGCCACAAATTCACCAAAGGAAGCTACAGTTCCGAAGACAAGTAAAAATGTTTGGGTGTGTGAAAATAATTCGCGTAAAAAAGGCACCCGGGTTCAATTCCTGGCCACAGGATGACACAATAATTTTTTTCATTTAAATGGCTACACACCGGCGTTTGCTGCAGTCCCCGGCTGGTACTACCGAGAGCATCGGTGCCTTCCCAAACCACCGAACAGAACACGCCGCTGTTAGAGACAGTTTGACCCCAAACTTAACGCTGCGCGTGCGCAGTGATGTTGCGTCAGCCGTTCAGTACCCCCCTCCCCCCCCCCCTAAACTATAATCACAGCTCGGCAAACTCAACAAACTCAGCGGACCATTAGATACGTCATAGCTTCATCGCTACCAGACGCTGCTAATGGATTTGACCAGGCATGGCTAATTGATGGGACCAGACGAGAGCAATGGCAAATTACAAACATCCGGGGAGGTGGTTGCCTCTGGTGGAGGTTTGCGCATGCGCGACGTAACAGTTTTGCCGGTAACAGATTCATCGTTGACGATGGTTGACGTCAATCAAGGCGCATCAACACGGCTATTATAGTGTCCGCGGCCTATCTTGGGTTCGCCCCAGAACGAACACAGATAATCGATTGTATATTTTTGGTAGCAGAGTGCCTTGTTGATATCCAAGATGGTTACAAAAACAATGGCGGCCGTCGATTAAAGCCGCTCCCTCCAGGAAGACTTAGCTGCTCATAAAATACCTGCAGGACTCAACATACGCTGCGCACACAATAGTAGGAAATGCCCCAAACTGTCACCAACAGAGGTGGGTTTTGTTCGCTCTGTTCGGTGGTTTAAGAAGGTACTGCTAGTAACTTATCCTCAGCGTCTTTCACAACAGGACAAACTACAATTTTTAACAAACAATAAAATAAACAGAGTGGGCTTTGGTTGATCGGGTAAATCCTCGCTGTTTCGTCCGGTTTCGAGTCCCAGCAACCGTACAGCGTTTTCATTTCCTTTTCCTCTTCCAACCGAGTTGGCGATCTGGCAGACGAGGGAGTGGCTGGTATTTCCATATTTCTGTACCGTACGTCTTGATTTATCTTCCCCATTTTTGCTAATATACAAAATTCCCTTTCTAAGAGACATTTCCGGTTTAATTTATATTTTGTGGATTAGGACGCCACGTTACGTGAGATTCCATTAAATTTCATCGGCTTAAAAGAATTCTGAAGTCGAATACGCACTTCCGCAATGCAAATAGGATTTCTAATTCCATCTTTCCCCTTTCCTTAAAATCAAAATAAGAACAAAGACCTTTCAGGCATTACAATAACAACAGGACCAACATCAGCCGAGGTGGATTAGATATTCCTCACTTCTTCTCGTGCAGGATTCGTTAAGGCACCGGACGGATTTATGCTGTTTATCCTTGTGTACGTGGTTCGTTGGTAGCTGGCATCTGTCAAGCAAACCAAGCAACCGCAGTATAACCCCTCCACCCCCACATGACATTAAGAAAATAGATTTAAGCGGGTCCCTCTCCACCACCCCCCTTACTCCCTTCCTCGCTTTCTCCTCTAAAGCGTTCCAAAATTCCTCTTTCCGTATCGTTTATTCTTTAAGGATGTAGAAGATTAAATCCTTCTTTAAATATAGTAAAGACCTTTTTCCAGTAAGACGAGCGGTGATGTAAAAGCCGGCGGAGTAGGAAAGGAGGGCGGGGGGGGGGGGGGGGGATGTCGACCTCATTATAGCGATTCGAGTCTATCCGGCCGTCTAATCCGTATGGTCGTAATAACGAGATAACCTTTTCTCGCTACTAAAACACGTCAATAATTCCGGCAAAATTCTTTTTTTTTCTATTAATTTTCTCAAAAATCTTTCTCAACCCTTTTCATTCCCGTTTTGAGCGCCAAGACCCAATTTCCATTTTAATCAGTCAACGAAAACGGGTTCTCCTTTCCACTCATTAATTAATAACGTCTATTAATAATAATAAGGCTGGCTTATATATACGTGAAAACGCGTGCGCACTTCGGAAACTGTTTTCTTTCTGCCTTTATTGTTGTCATTGCTGTAAAAGTCTAATGGAAGCAAGCCTTTATTAAAATATTTCCTATTTATATAAAACGCGTCGACCGCAAAAGTGGAAAAAAATCAATAACACTATGTTACCTGTAGCAATGAAACTATAGTGTGATTCAATTTTTCACACCTTATGGTATATATCCTAGCTGAAACCCATGCTACGCGCGGGTGGTGTGAACGCACAGTTTGCAGCACCGGTTAGGTATGTCAGTGTTCGACCTAATTAAGTTTCTGAAATTTTTGCGCACACCGGCTTAGAATCACTGATTTTCATTCGCTTCGCTTACTCAATCAGCGCATCCTGTGACTCACATCACCCACCCCACGGCTAACACTCCCCCTCCCCCTTTATATGATCACTTCTATTATATTCTTCCATGTTAATGTTCGCTAAAATATCAGCCATCATGTATCTCAAATGTCCCCCACCCCCCACGGCGAATGATTCCCTCCCCCCCCCTCCTTTTCAAATGATCACTTCTCCTATTATATTCTTCTTCTATTCCATTTTTCTATATTCCTGTTCATGCTAGCGAAAATACATTACGCTAAAGGCGTTCTCGAAGCTGCCCCTTGGTGAAGCATGCTGTCCTAAAAGGCTTCTCCCCAATGCTGCCCACCTATATCAGACGCGTGGTGCTTATACTTGACTCTTAAAACTGTTTACAAGTAGTAGTCTTGATTTCTACGATCTTGTTATGTAGATTAAGAATTATTAACCAAAGTTCTGATGGTTTAAATACTGCACCCTTCGAGGTACCTTTTATAAATATATATTTTTACAAATGTTCACTACGGGAAACTTTTGATCCAACGTAGTGATTGTAAATCTCTTTCTGTTGCCTGTCTAATTTTAATGTCAGAATGCCTGAGGGATAAGTGAAATCTCGACTATTGAGCTCAATTAGTTGTAGTTGGGGGTCGCACACAATATACAACATCAGGAACCATTCCTTATTTATCGTCGGCGGGGGAGGGAGCCAGAAGTAATCGGGAGGGTTCATGGATTTGTCGGATCGTATCGAGGTTGGTCAACAACGAGGGGTTCGACAACGACAAAAAAGTGTAGGAGATTAATTTGTAAATCTGTAAATTTTCCAACGGATTTACGGATTTGCCTAGATTTAAAGATTTACAAAAGATTTAAGTAAGATTTAATGATTTGCATGAAATTTTGAAAGATTTACACGGATTTGCATGAAGTTTTGAAAGATTCACACGGATTTGCAGAAGATTTAATGATTTACATAAAGTTTTGAAGATTTTACACAGATTTACAGATTTACATGAAAATTTGCAGATTTGCCGGGATTTAAAGATTTACTAAAGATTTAAGTAAGATTTACTGATCTGCATGAAGTTTTGAAAGATTTACATAAAGTTTTGAAGATTTTACACAGATTTACAGATTTGGAGGTTTACATGAAAATTTGCAGATTTGCTGGGATTTAAAGATTTACAAAAGGTTTAAGCAAGATTTAATGATTTACATTAGATTTTCAATATTTACACGGATATACAGAAGATTTACAGATTTGCAGGGCTTTAAAGATTTACCGATTTAAAGATTTACATGACAATTTGCAGGGATATGAAGATTTACAAAAGATTATTATTATTTATAACTTATTATAAACTTTATTATCATACATAAAAATTACTTTTGCAACGATTTAAAAATTAAAGATGAATTTAAAATGGGTTTCCTTCGCGATAAAACATTAAGGTTCCATATTCCACTAATTAAAAATAATTATGGCTCAAAAACTAAAGATCATTATATTCCAACAATTTTCAATTTAATTCCATCAAAATTACTAGATTTAACTCAGTACACTTCAATCAAACACAAAATAAAAGAATGGCTAATTAACAACTAAGATATAGTTTTATTTTTTAATTATTGTTTTTTTTTCTCTGTGTCTGTGATTATTATTTTTATATTTTTTACCATACTGTGTGATTTAATTTTGTTGTATAGATTTTTCTTTATCTTGTTTGTGATGAATTGTCTAAATGTGTAGCCAAACAAGGACTTTTATAGACCTTCGGCAACACTCTTTGAATAAAGCTTATTATTAATTTAAAAAAAAAATTAAGTAAGATTTAAATAATTTACCCCAGATTTACGTGATTTACAAGATTTGACTGATTTATACAAGATTTACAGATTTGCAAAATTTGCACAAGTTTTGCAACGGAATTATAAATCTAAATAAATCTAGGGTGTATGAGATTTTTAGCTTTGTTGAACCCCTCAGTCGACAATTTTTGAGGCCCCGTCAAGGTGGAGTCACACAAAAAAAAAAAAACACACTGACCAAACTAGAGGTAAAGCCATTTTTAGGCCTAAAAAATTACACTTAAACTGCAGTAAAAATGTCTAAAAACGCCTCAGCTTCCCCATCACGTAACTGTTTACAAGGTTTTGAATCTATTCGTATCCTTCGTACCTTGTGTGCGCAGCGTATCTCGAGTCCTGCAGTTGTTTTATGATCGGCTACGTCTTCCTGGAGGGGGCGGCTTTAATCGAAGGCCGCTATTGTTTTTGTAGCCATCTTGGATATCAACAAGGCACTCTGCTGCCAAAAACATACAATCTGTTATCTGTGTTCGTTCTGAGGCGAACTCAAGATAGGCCGCGCACGCTTTAATGTAGTTTATTCAACAATCATTTTAGAAAAACCTTGTCTCCTTGGCTTCTTCTCTTTTAGACCTAAAAAATGACACTTAAGGCAGTACAAATTTCTAAAAACGCCTTAGCTTCTCCATGATGTAATTGGTTTACAAGGTTTTGAAGCTGTCCGTATCGTACTACCTAGTGCAGTTTATTCAATAATCATTTTAGAAAAGCGTTGCCTCCTGGTTCTTGGCTTTTACTGTCTTTCAGGTAGCCTACTGATTATGTTACGGGTGTGGTGTAGTGCATGCGTTAGTTACACATTAATTTCTGATTAATGTCTGAGTAATGTTGTATTAATATCTGAGAGTAAAAAATCCCTGAAACTTCTGCCAATTTTATTGATATACCAATTTAAACCTACAAACAGACCATAGAACGCATGTAGAATATTTGAAATGACTCAGACACTACTTCCAACGTTATTGTGAACACAGACAGACAGACACCAGCACAGGATGAGAAGATTTTTATGGACGTTTCGTATATGGAGAGAACAGGATAAATCTAATTTTCAAAAAAAAAACGCCTCAACAAAGTAGTTGGCACACACTGTATATGCTCCCAGCCGATTTCACTTTGCCCTGTCGGTGACATTGAAGCTGGGAGCACAGCAACGTCGGCCGCACAAAGGCCTGTCATGTTTCAATACAAGCGCAATAATTGCCAGAGCCAGTCATTAAAATGCAGGTGCTGAGACCACCTTTTGGTTTCGACGTGGCATTTCCTGCCCAGCCCCCCGCTCTGCCCCTACCTTTGATTTGCAATTAACAACGGCTATCAGCGGTTAATTGGCAGGTCGATATAGCTACTCCCTCGACGTGGGGTCGTTCATCCCCCAGGACCTCTTCATAACGACCCCCACTTTGCGGGGGGCACAGTGTGCGCTGTTGGTTGGAAAATAGCCATATGGTCCAACTCTGCCTGATAACGATTTTGTCATTATTTTGCCCAAAAGATGACTTAGTTTGGGCTCTGTAAAGAACTAGGTCGGAGTTACATCATGAGGAGAAGAGCAAAAACCATAATTAAATCAATCAATAGATCACTCATTCAATTCAGTAAGGAAAATTTATTTGATCGACTGTGTTATTACAAAGTAAGAGGACAATTAGCCCCGGAAGGGAAGACTAACAAAGAAACGCACTGTAGCTTAAACGGATATACCTCCCAGCGCCAATTTTCTCGATCCACCACATCAAGTACGACCCCCCAAAAGTCTATTTCCTTACCGTTAGTCAATTCCTTGGTAAAAATCCGTTTTAAAATGTGGCGTCTAGGAGACTTTTTGTTGAATAGTTGTTAACTTTATTTACTCTATCCTACACGTATATGATGCTTTGCGCGCTTACAATAATCATGACGTTTCATCTCTGTGTGTGCATATACTAATTTTCTAATAATTACCATGAAATCAAAAATATAAAAGACTAATGCGGTAAAAAAATAAAATTAATTATTCCAATAGATCGCCGAAGCAAAATTAGAAGACACTATAGCCTAGAAAATTATAAATTGTGATTTTAAAATACGAGAATCATTTCGGTTTGTGACCATACAATCTTTCTTTGCTTTCCCTCCATATGTAGAGAAAGACTGAACAGCTACCTAGCTTGGTTGGAGCCTGTAGCCAGAATCCGCCCCGGTAGCGCAGTGGTTAGATCGCCCGTCCTTTAGCTTCTTCCGCATTATGTTTTCAGAAAACTGACTGTATGACGCCATTTTCCTTGCAAGACGAGTGCAAAAACATATGGATATCACACTTGTAGGCGGTACACAGTTACTGTTAGAGTCTACAAGTGGGATATTTACGTGTTTTTTGCACTACGTGGAAACGTGGCATCATACAGTCAGTTTCCTGAAAACATAATGTGGAACAGACTATAGTCAGCGGCAAATCCTGGTCTCGAGTCCCAGTCGGGACAGTTGTCTTTTCTTTCTTGCTCAGATTTCTGTATCTTGTATCCTCACAAGGCCAGTCTTTAATGTAGACTGTTTTGCTTCGTTGAATTTATTCGTTCCCTAACCCCCAAACCAGCAAAAGTCACGTCCCACGGTTAAACTATAGCTATCAGCAAAATTTCTGCGTTGTGTACGTCATGGAAAAATTGAATTCAGGGAAATTAGCTACTTAGTAGCTAGCTCACTAATTTCAACGTTAGTCATATATCACGTTATTCATACCTTTATTGAACAAGAAAACGGTAAGCTGTTTCATTAATAGTGACTTTTATGTTGGCAGGGGGCATAAGTCTTCATATCAAACGAAATTTCTGTCTTTTTAACTGCTTATGCATGTAATGCATAAAGCAGTTATTGAAATACAGTCGGGGAGAAAAAGGGGCTAGCGTCGTGAGCTATTGTTAAATGACGTTACGTCCCACTCCAGTCGTTTATTTGAACGGGTCATGCCTATCACCTTGACCGTACGGCCGGAAGTGACTGAAATACAAGTCGATTTTTTCATGATTTCGATTAGAAGACGTGCCAGAAAAATGTAGGCGTTGTTATTGAACAGTTTGTGGCTAAATCGTTTGCATATGAAGGGTGGTAGGTCCTTGACTAAAAATGTTTGCCAATTATGTTTCTGTATGAAAAAAAAGTTGAACCGGAACTGGCCCAGCTTATTTCAGGTTTTCACAGCAAGCACGGAAAACGGAATTCTATCTGTTGTTAGGCTATTGGCAAACCATCCCTGGAAAAAAAATGGCGGCTACTTTACGGTTCGCCGGGAAGGCATCCTAGGATTCTATGCGTATTGGCAATTCGTGTAGTTATGTGGCTCCTGTTAACCAGGTAATTATTGTATAATCGATTATTCAGTGTAACAGTTTGTTGTAGTATAATCAATTCGACAAACGTGTGACACAACGGGATAGTGCATACTAGGTGCGTAGCTAACGGAATAAAGGCAGAATTATAAATTCATTCCACGATCACTTTCGATAGTAAACTAAACAATAGAGGGAAAAAGTTTACTTTACGCGGCTTCTGGGAAGAATAAGGGCTCCTCACTCTTGGGCTAGAATGACGTAAAATGATCAACTGAACAACATTTTTGCATAAAATTTTCGGGGCAAAGGCTTTGTTAGGACGTCAGAAATTATTGAAGGCCGCACTCCTTGCGCTGACGGACGAGAGGCCGTTTTCTTCCCAGTGTTCTCAGCTGATATTTTTTGTCCGTAAACAGTTCAGATAGGTGGGTTGTTATTGTCAGTTTCGTGTAGTTTTGTTGTTATTGTCGGTTAGGTTAGGTTAGGAAACGGCTTCGGCATTTCACTTGAGGTAATTAACTGGTTGGGGTCTGGCGTTTCACTTGCCGGACTTTCGCCCACAGTTTCATGCTTTCTAACTTTGGACCTTCGCCACGGCCAAACGGTGCGTTTGCCCCAAAAATGGAAGAGGAAAACATTACTCAGCAGGTAATTCTTAGTCCATTAAAAAAAATCGGACGAGAGCCCGTTTTCTTCCAATGTTCCCTTTACGCACATGGCCCGAAATTCGAAAAAAAGAGAAAAAAAACCTACCTTTAATTTTCACGGAAGGCACTACAAATTGATCCCAAATTGCGGAAACTCGTTAAATCATCCTTAACATAACCTAACCAACTAACTGCCCCAGTATGAAAGGCCAAACCCCAACCAGTTAACTACCTCAGTATGAAATGCAAAACCCCAAGCTTACCTAACCTAACCTATAACTGACAACAACAACAAAACCACACGAAACTGACAATAACAACACGCCTATCGGAACCACCCAATAGAGAGCTTTGTCTTTCGTCTATGAAAATAATAATAAGGTAGCAATTTTTCTGCATAAGCAGTTAATGTATTTCTTTATAAAATTCTTGTTTTGTATGCTTTCTTTCCCTCAGTGACTTGAAAACAGCCGATTTTCCATAGCTGTAAAAGACATATGGTCTAATGGTAGCGATGGTCGTATATTTTTTATCTGAATATTACGGACATAGGCTCCTTTCACACGTTGCCACTCAGTGGTACTTCTTCGGATGCCACACTGATCTTCTGTGGCACCTGATGCTTCTGTGATGCCACACGTGTGAACATCCCTACTCTGTTATAAGCTCTGCTACAAGTCTACCACTGAGTGGCGACGTGTGAAGGTAGCTTTAGTGCTGTCGTTGAATCTTGGCAGGCGACACACTAGCGTGTGTTTTAATTATAGCTCATTTTCTTGTAGGGGTTTTTGGTACGTGTGAGAGCTGCCCCTATGCCAACACCACAGTTAAGGGACTTGCTTGAAAATGTGCCGTGGTGCTTGTCAAGGGGTTGCGGGAATTCCAAATTAACCTTAACCGATGGAACAAGGCTGGTAGTCGTGGTTCAGTTTTGGTGTTAGTTTAATGTTAAATATGAGCGATCGTGTGCTCAGGCTCGCCTTAAGTTCAAGGGCGACACTAACCTTTGGCTTAGGGCCTTAAATGGAATGTCAACGGCATTAGGCTTACTTGGGAAAATTTGGATTAGTTAGTTTTGGGCAATTTCATACGTTGACTGCTAAACTAAGTAGCAGCGGGGTTGCAGTGCTGAACTAGCAACAGGGTTGGTATGGTTTGAATTTAAGTTCGGGGATTGGGGAAATTGGGAAAAATTCTAATTATAGGGCCGAAATTACCTTTGGATGCGGGGAGTTATAGAGTTGGTGGCGGATGGAATTTTAGGTTAATACCTAATTATTGGGAGCATCCGGCCGAAGACCAAGCGAGCTCGAGCCGTTACAATTGATGTCAAGCATTATGTACAGACAAATCATAGCTATGTATTGTTACAACAATTGATCAAATAGGATTATTTCAACTGACAATGAGTATTAATTTTGGAGTGACAATGGCACATTACAATTTTACGTCATGTTAACTTCGGGCTTGGCTGATTTCACAAATGACGTCATCAGCGTAACCTTGCTGGGGTGGTACAATTCCAACGTTGAAATCCGGAATTAAACTCGCAACATTCTAAGCTGACATCACTATTTACTTAGCCCCTGTTTCTTAAACTATGTTTAGGCTGATTCTAGTGCACCTTATTTATTTATTTTTTGTTATCTCTCGTATTTCGTATTTTATGTTTTATTTTCCTTTCATTGATCTGTTACCAGTGCTATGATTTTTGTATCTCTGTGCGATGCGGTCGACAAGGACTCCATTTTAATGTAACAAATCTACAAGGTACATCTGAACAAGGTACTACTTGAGTATTTGCACATAAGAAGGTGCAAGGTACTCTTCAGAGCTAGGGTGCCCGCGCACTGAGCGGCCAGATCGCGGCGCCTAGTGGTCGTGGCGGCCAAAAAACACAGCGACGTGCCGCGCGGCCACGTCCGTTTTCAATTGATAATTCTCGATCACGTGGTGAAAAATGAATTCGGAGCAAGTATGGTCGGCCAGTGGCCGCCTGCACGCCGCCCGGGATCCCAATGGTCGCTGCGACGGGCTGGCCGTTGCGGCCAAGTGCACGTTGCTACATATACCGTAAGCATTCTCGCTGGCTGCAGCGACCTGGCCGCTGTGTGCACGGTGGCCCTTATTCAGGAAACGACGTCATAATAGTCACAACTGTAACGTAAATCAAGACCTACTTAGTGTGACGAATAAGTAACTGTGTTTAGGATAAAGTAAATACAGCTGAAACCTTTCTGTCACACAGTAGTTTTGCCAAACGGTATATTATGTTTGTCATCACCGTTTGTACGGCCACCAGGTGCTGAGTGAGCTATTTTCCAGCTCACTCTTCTTATTCCATCCGTCGATAAAAAGCCATGAGAAAGAAAAGCAGCAGGTTTCGCTTCTCGACTCCAGATAGGCTCATTCAACATCACTAAAACTTTACTTTGTCCAGGCATCGCCAAACGCTATTAACTTTCCGGCCCGCGCGAAAACTGTTGTGGAGTCGGGAGGCAAGGAACGCAATTGCTACTGCAGTAGACGTTATCTGAAACAAATGAAACTCCATCGTCGCTTCAACTCTCTTTTAACGCCTTTCCTAGCCAGAATGGGTCTAATTGGATGAGAGGGATTGAGGCTTGAGACGTGTCGACAGCTAGGTCAGTAGCGCCAGCCTCAGTCACAGTGCAGCGGTCCGGGTTGCCACTGCGCCATCAATTATAGAAATGTCAAACAAACCCCAAATCAAATCTTACCATACATCTGGTTATATGAACCATGGCATAAAAGATATTTCTCACATGTATTTATTAGATAAACACACACAAGGCGTCATTTTAACGTAAGGTATCCGTGAAAATAATCACGATCACCACGTGTCTTTCGCTTGGTTTCGTAGCTGCATGACACAGAATAACTGTGATCCGACGTGACTGTGACGTCATTATTTCCGGTTGCAGCAGGTTGCAGTTAAAATTCAAAATTACCGCATACTTCGAATTTATTTGCTGCGCTCTTCTTTTCTGCTGTTTTAATAATAATTACGATTTTTTTTTTGCCGAAGAGACATTTTTGGGCAAACAATGGGAAATATCATCCAACTGAGACGAAAAAATATTTGTGCACCGTGAAAAGCCTAGTATGAGTTGGTAAAATTGGAAGCTAAGGCGTCATGGTCACTTACGTAGTAATCAATCGTCTAAAAACGATAAATTTGTCGGCCTTTATTTCGACCTTAATCAGTACCGCCCTTAAAAACGCCATAAATAACTCAAACCGTCAATAAAATAGTTTTTTTAAAAAAGTAATATAATAGTTAAAAGTTTTACAGGCTTGTGAATTACTTGCTTGTGAACTATATGGGTTGGCTTCATTTTTATATTTTTATTAATTTTGTTAACAATTCGGAACAGTTCGGCAGTTCGAATTGTTTGGTGTCATTCAAAGTGTTTTACCTACACACTATGGTAAATAAAGACTGCATACTTGGTCACTTATAAGCGAATGATTACTGCGAGAGCGCTATTTTATCGTTAGAAAGCTTTGCAATTTATTCCGTTTTCGGTTTATTAAAGACGCTTGTTCACCATTTCGATAGCGTTCCCCATATTCTAAACACAGCATCCACGTTCCACATTCTCCGTCATCCAATAGGCTGATGTGGGTCACGTGATCTCGTTTTAGTTATGAGAGTCACGGCGCTGCTACGAATAGTGCTGTTCCATTTTTATATTTCGCTATATATTACAAACAAAAACGTCAAGTGTGTCGTAAAAAAAAGGGGGTAAAAAAAGGGGTATGATTGAAGTTTCATTTTACTTGTTAAAATGTACACGGATAAATTTTGGTGATTTTTAATTGAAATAATCAAATACAGAATTGAGAAAATTCTACCTGTTTAAGTGCTGTTGTGCTTTACGTAACGTATATGATTGGTAAAGCACAACAGCACTTAAACAGACGCAAATTTTCTGAATTGTACATTTGGTTATTTCAATTAAAAATCACCAATTGTTATCTGTGTACATTTTAACAAGTAAAATGAAACTTCATATAACCCCTTTTTTTACGGCACACTTGACGTTTTTGTTTGTAATCCGTGTACCTTTTTTACGGCTATGGTGTCGCGCTATAAAGGTTTATGCATGCAGTCGATTGTTGCATGCACGAAGAATAGAACTCAAAGAATAGAATAGAATAGATTGTTGCAGACATAGGGCCTTAGGGCTTCAGGCAGATGACCAGGAGTGGTTAACGCTCGTTAAATCCGTTGAACCCTTTGAATAGAACTGAAGTTTGCTGAGTGGCATTGTTCCCTAAATACAATGGTTAAAACAATGTAAAACAATCAAAACGATCGTTTAGGGTCCCGTAACTCCGGAATGGATCGACCAATTGAAAAAATGGTCCCTGTAAGGTTGAAGCCCAGGGAAATTTCTGGCTCAGATCATGTTTCAGATTTTAGGTAGGTGCAGTATAGTTTTTTCTGAAACCGTGTCACCCAAGAAGAACAAGAACCAGAACAACAACAACAACAAGTGAACAGTTTTCAAATTTACGTGTGGCTTCCTACGTTTACTCTTGCACGGAATTGCATAAAAGTTGGTGTAAAATTTGGAAAAGTTGCTATCTACTATCTGGTCAAGTTTGGTCGAAATACATTGAATAGAAACGGAGAAATTAATAGTTTTAGTTTTGCTGGAGAGAGGACTTCAATCATGTATGGTATATTTCGCTTAGGAGCAGACTTAGCTCAGGAGCAGAACTAAAAGGATTGTTAGGGATCAGGATTAAACAAAGCTTCAATAATCAGCAAGAGTGCGAACGGGCTCATTCTTGCCACGGTAGCAAAGAAAAAGGGCGAGCGGCCGACCATGAGAACGGATATGCCCCCTAACAATGAGAAACAAAACTATTGCTTCAATAATGTTTACTGTTAGAGCCGAGCTGAAGCAGCGGGAATCAGCTACACCGGCGTGCAAGTTACTAGTTTCTTTATATTGCTCGAAGTTTCTACGGCGCTGCATCTAGGAGTTGAAAGGTGAAAAGGCGCCTCTAAAAACGGAAAACTGCGAAAGAGGGAGATCAAAAACACGGTGTCCTTCGAATGCAAGTGAGAATTAAACCGAATAGCGCAAATTATATTCTAGCTTTAAACAAATTGTTTAATTTACACCGAAATTCTTTAAAAACGGAGCGACGGACATGCAGTATATACGGCTGTTCGCTTCACTGCCTGACATAGAAGATATGTGTGAAACCCGCAAACAAAGGCGGGTGGAGTATGCCGGTCGGTCGCCGCTTCGCTATAACGAGGGTCATTGCTCCACCCACACTTTCGTCCGGAAATGGATTGTACACGCGATGTTCCGGCTGATGACGAAGCCGACCGACAGGTCGCGATCACTAGAAGCGTTTTTTTAATGTAGCCTTATTGACAGTACCAATACAGCGCGATTAATTTGACATTGTAACTACACTCGCCGTGAATTCATTTTAAACTACAAACTGCGTCACATCATAAAAGTAATTAAAGGGATATACCTCCCAGCGCCATTTTTCTCGATCCACCACATCAAGTACGGCCCCAAATGTCGTCTATTTACTTACCGTTAGTCTTTCCCTTGCTAAAAAACCGTTTTAAAATGTGGCGTCTAGGAGACTTTCTGTTGAATATTGGAGAACTTTATTTACGTTCTTCCAGAACGTATATGATCCTTTGCGCGCCTACATTGACCTTGAAGTTTTATGTGTGTGTGCGCAGTACTAATTTTAATCGTTTGCTAATAATTACTATGAGATCAAAAATCTAATAGACTAATGCGGTAAAAATTAAAATTAATTATTCCAATAGATCGCCGAAGCAAAATTAGAAGACACTAGCCTAGAAAATTATAAATTGTGATTTTAAAATACGAGAATCATTCCGGTTTGTGACGACACAATCGTTGACTTGATTCTGTCTCGTGTACTATTCCCAAAGCCAACTGAGATAGCAGCTATGCGAGGAACGCAGCTACCACCCCAGCCGACCTTAGCGCTGTAATTGCTCGGATGACGATCTGCGCGTAGCTGTAATTTGGCACGGGGAACGTTATAAGGCAGGCCGGGTGTCCCTTTAAATGGGACGTGGCTGCGTTTGCAATTTGACGTGGTATACAAATCACTACTATATATCTAAAAACAGGAAGTAATGTACCAGACAATCAGCTCCTTATATTTTTGTTGGACATTCTTAAAAAATAAAATCACAAATCAGACGCATTGCGTACAGCATTGTACTTGCTGTGCGATTAGAGGAATCCAATGTGTGAAATGGCAGCCGAATAGTTAAGAATCATCACATAGGTTCCAGTTAACTGGCTCATTGTTAGAGTTGTGGTAGATAACAGAAATTCTCCAATTCTTAAAGGCTGGTTATCACCAACGGAAAATCTAAATAATCTACAGTAGCATCAACTAGTGGCAGTGATATCGTTAATCTTTACTGCTTGCTCCAGATGCATGGTTGCTCCCTAGTGCACAAGGACGAATCAATAACTAAGGAGGCACATGGCTTGTTTGCTTCTTTAAAAAATTGTCGTTATGCATTCTTTCGCTTGATGCAAGCAGGTGCTAGATAGTGCTAGATAGTGCTTGATGGTGCTAGATTCTTCAAACTTTCACCTCAGAGTATAATTTGCTCATTCTGTGACAACCTGAATTTAAAGTGACATATGATGAGTTTGCACAAATTTAGTCAGGAGACAATGGTGACGAAGCGGGAAATTTTTTTACCTTTGTGGTTTGGTTACTTGTTTCATGAACCTAAATCATGCGTTTACGAGTTAAATCAAAATGTGAGGTTCCCCCTGTTTAAAAAACATTACTCTTGGAGCTTTTAGTTAAAACAAAATTAGCATGCAGTTAAAAAAAAAACGTAATTTAAGCTCCATTTCTAATAAGCTTTATTTTGCTGCATTTGGCAGAAAATGCTTTTTTCTCATACTTGCATTCGCTAGATTGAAAAAAAAAATCTTAAATTTTCGAGGTGCTCTTAAAATATTCTCGAATCACTTCCCGGAGAAAAATAAAGGAAACTTATAAAAAGAAACAGCAATAGACCTAAAAAAAAAATCAAAGTTGTCTTATTTAGGATTTTGCCTAATTAGTACATCCAATTTCTTAGCCAATTTAAAAAAAAAAGGGGGGGGGGGGGGTTATTTCTATTTCTGAAGTTTGCCAAATTCCAAATTCGGCACTGTGTTACAGTAAATGTTGGGAGAGTTAACGCTATCAAACACTCCTCGTGCAGCCCACTTGATGGTTTTGGGGTAATCTGTGAAGTCCATTTGTGACAGTCTTTAATTTATAAATTGGTTTGCGTACGAGTTATCGGATAGCGTAACACGGATTTACAAAAAGCAAATGCATAATAACAAACGGAGTGGATTTTACTACATTTCAGCACTGTGCTTTCACCTAATTCTTTGAAATACATTCAGGTTTTCTTATTCTAGCTTTCCAATAAATCGTATAAATTGCAACTTGAGTACTCCGTCCGACCTGGCTGATATCAGCAACCAAGGCACTAGTGACCTTTTACATGCTAACTACCTCCTAGTATACTGTACGTATATCACAATGTATATCACAATAACCTTCGGTCGTTTTGGCCAACGAAGGTTAATGCGGAATCCGATGTCTCTAGTAGTCCCCCCCCCCCCTCTCCGACATGCCCAGATATTCAGTCACCAATACATTAAATACAAATGGTGAAGAACAATATCAAAAACGTTAAAGGCACATAAATCCTTCCGGTATGTCGTTCGATCCGTTGAGAATAGCATTTGCAACAATTACACAGGTATAAGGGCGCGTTTACGCAACCACTCGCTTTTGCATTCTCGCAGCTAGAAGCTAGAAATCACCTCAAATTCCAACATGGTGGCGGTTTTATGTCTGCCGCCTCGCAACGAAAACAGCAAATAACGTGAGTTTAGAAACGTTTGGGAAAATTGTTTCGTCATGAAGAATTCTTTATATTATTGGCACGGATTATAAGACTGCAAGTATTTGCTCAAACGATGTCGGATTTAGCTAATCCATTTAGCGTTGTAACCATGGCAATGTCACCTTTGCCATCGCGATTGAGTTCTAGCTGCGAGAATGCAAACGCCAGTCGCTGCGTATACGTGCCCTAAGAGTTAATGTCGCAAAACCATCTCGCACGAATAAAAAATGACTATGTTGGCAACATTTACACAAGTTTGAACAAATGTCGCAAAACTGAGTCATACAGGAAAGCCAACAGGGATCCATGTACCTTTAAGTACGCCTCTTTTCTTTCACACAGGGTTCCCACCAAAATACTGAAATCAATTTTCCTGAGTTTTCCAGGTTTTCCAGAGTAGATGAAGTCGTTTTCCAGGCTATATTTGCCGTAATTTTAGGAAGGAAGTTTTTCACACATTTTTACAGTTTTGTGTTAAAAAGGCTGAAGCTTTTAGATGGGAAATGCATTATTGCAAATCTTAAGTTTTTCCCTGAGTTTTCAGGTTTTTTTTGGAAAAAAAATCAGAGAATTCCCCGAGTTCTCCCTGAGTTTCAAACGTAGTTTAAATTCCCTGAGTTTTCCAAGTTTTCCAGGTTGGTATAGGAACCCTGTTACAGTGATGGAATCGTTGACTAAACAGAAACAATCCTAACATAAGCTTGCATTCTATTATCATTTATTGCTTGGTAGGCAACCCAAGTGAAGGGCTTCGATCACTCCAACACCAACCGAACAATTGTTTCCCCCGATCGTTCGCCCACTTTTGCAGGTAATCGATCATTTGTCCGCTGGTGCAACTCGGTCATGGTTCGACAGCTTAACAAACCAAAACGAACCTTTACAACTGCGTCAAACGACTGCGATCAGCGTCAGGCAGCGTGACGAACAGGTCCTAGATACCGGTTCAGCCCCTACAGCCCTCAACTCTCTCTTCCAGCTCAATCGTCTCTTTCAACGCCAAGGCCTCACAATATCTGTCGTACATTCGTCATCAGCTCGATGAATGCGACGGAAACGAAATCACGTGACTAAACGTCATCCTAACTTCTTGCCCGAAGGGAAATGGATCCGTTGCTGCGACCCGGGTAGTTCCGCAGAAACGCGAGTCAACGACTGTCATTGGCCCTTTTGATTGGCTCTCGGGCATCACTTGAAGCTAGCCACCGGAAATGAGCTGCCCCCTATCAGCGGAATGGGGGAGAAAAGTGATGGGACAAGCCCAAGTCACCAGAATGCAAACTGGCATTCCCCTATCTAAGAACGGAAGGGGACAGTTACAACCCCCGTACCCTCTCCCTCATAGCAGTGCTGGCAGCGAAACGCCAACAATGGAAAACGATGATAATGACGCCATCTGTACGGTACAATGGTGACGGTATGTGGCAATATTGGAAACAGCTGAATACGGTGATCTGTGTAAGTCTCCTATAAAACTACACTCGTAGCTGCAGTTGTGCTGTATTGTATAGGTACGTTGACATGGATAAGAATCAGATTTTCTCTCGGTTTCCTACTGT
The DNA here is from genome assembly GCA_023313725.1 of Lithobius niger. Taxonomy (NCBI): domain Eukaryota; kingdom Metazoa; phylum Arthropoda; class Chilopoda; order Lithobiomorpha; family Lithobiidae; genus Lithobius; species Lithobius niger. The sequence goes on from JAHWFP010254087.1 coordinate 179,865, forward strand.
GGAATGAAGTGAATTGAATTGAATGGATCCAGCAAACGCAGGACATTTCCCTGATAACTATTGCATGACCAATGTGCTTTAGAAGTTTGTGAGGACGCGATTCTAAATCCGCGAACAGGAGCAGTTTCCTGCACTCAACTTTCTGATTTCTGATAATGATAAAGAATGGTAAAGTGACTAGGTTGCAAACTTGGCTATACAAACTAATTTGAAACGGCACGGTGCATCACTGTCCTGAGTAAAAAAAAATTGGGAGTTTTCATTCGCAACTGACATCTCGAGCCTGAAGTATACCACGCGCCATGGCTGTTTGCTGTGACATGCATATCACGTGACTGGGCTAGTCCAATCAAACGGCCAAACAGCCGTTGTTCTCGTTCGTCATTGGCTAACTCATGGTGACGTCACGGCAAACAGCCATTGCGTGTGGTGTAGTCTATCAATGATCTAACAGTTGGCATAAATGAAGAAAAGAAAAATTAAAGCTTCCACAGTGATCCAGTTTTAATTCTGCCCCGTAATTAAAAGTTGGAATTTCTGCTTGGAATTTCTGAACTGCATTTTTCGTTCCTGTATCCATTCATTACTCATGTCTTTTTTTCTTTATTTTGAAAGCTATTCTTCAGAATAGTTTTAAGTGTTAACTAGTTTTCCTGTTCTGTACTCTTTTGTTGGGTTTGGTGAAAGTATTACATTTTCTGTCTTGCGTAGTTGGCTTTTGACTGAAGATCTTCCATGTAAAGCAGTGATGGTATTTTTGTTACTTTTTGTCGATTGTTATTTTTAGTGACGTTTCTTTTACTTTTTGCATATAAAGCCTTTTTACTTCCATAATGAGTTCATGACCCATAATAATGTACTATTTTTTTTAATCAACGATATCGAATCTATTCCAGCAAAAATATATCCATCGTTTATCACAAGAAATAAAGCCCGAACCTCATAAGGCCCGAACCATATTATTAACACTGGCGATAGCCAGTGTTAGTAAGGGTCAGCCTAGGGTCTCTGTGTTAAAC